>JAXCGZ010009748.1:0-45000 GCA_037179515.1 Halocaridina rubra | reverse complement strand
CCACTAGAGGGCAGCGTATGCACCCAAAAACCCGCGCCACAGGACGGCACCCAGAGCCCGTGTCATTTAAGTTAGGAGTCAATACTAGCCGGTAGGCAGAAGTCACGTCCATAGTCAGCAACTTCCCCCTGAGGGGGCGGGAATAGAGAGTGACAAGAACCATAGGAATGGGAGCTTTGAGGAGTTAAATAAGTGTATACTCTAATAAACAACTTTAAAGAAGAAGATGCTTTATCTCTCCATTACTGACCTCGCTACCTATAATAACATGCGGATAGTGCAATTGAAACACTATCTGACAACTGGTGGCAGCTTTTAAGATTCATCTACGCCGTTACTACAGCGAAGAAGAACAAAGAATTAAGAATACAGAAGAAACAAATATAAAAAAGCATCTATGGAAGAAATGCTTGAGTGTTGAGAAACTTCTAGATGCTTACAAGCAGTGAGACAGCGACGTCGAAGGAGAAAGCCTCAGCTCCGACAGTATCATGTTACCAGAACCAGTCACTCCTCCCCCTATCCCCGTATTGGCAAGGCCCTCGCAGAAGAATTATACCATGCGGCCTCCATGTACACCACCGTCACAGTGCGCAGCAGTGTGACCAGGGCTTTGAGAGCAAACGCCCCTTACCAGAAGTTATATGTTGCCGGATCCAACCAAGAAGATGAAGATTCGTCGATATTCCGAGAGAGATGGACGAAGTTGGCGGGAACATCACCGAGTCAAGAAGAAGAATCCCCTCCTCCATTGCTTGTTGCTGTGACGTTCTTCACACAGCATCCCAAAATAGCTAAGTACTTGTGATCTGTATCCAGTGAGTAATGGGACCATTATTAAAAGAAATGGAGGTCGGAGGATTCCGACATTTTACTTTGTAGTTATGCTTTGACTCAGTCAACCTGCATATAAAAGGGTGTATGGCTTTAGTAAGTTAATAAAAGTAGAATTTCTGTTCCCATTACTAGCGTGGATAATGTAATATAACGAGTAATTGCGTTTGAAGGGTGTTCAATTTATTTTTATTATTGCCTAAGTTAATTATTAAACAGGCAAATGTACTGATTTTAATTGAAAAGATTTAATGTATGTGTAAAATCCTTTTTGCATTAATTACTTAAAGCAAAAGTGACAATGTTTACGAAGAGTTGTAGTGAGAAATATGCTTACATCTGCTTTCAAGGTTCTTTCGTGTTTTTGTGGGTGTTATGTTTGGCGAGAGAAAGGCAGAAATAACCTATCATTCTTCTAACGGCGTCATTATAAAGAAATTGATATTAAAATACGTATATAACATATAATTTTGAAGAATAAAAAGTTTTTGTGATATTATTTAAATATGAGTTTTTATTTTTGCGCTATGCAGGCGGTAAAAGGAGAGTCGAGTGACTTGTGCTGTTAGGGGGGGGGGTTGCGTGTCACCTTAGCGCACCCTTGTTGGGGGTAGAGGTAGGACTTAGGACCGGTGACGCGGTCATGTGACCCCCGGGCAGACCAAAACTTCACACACGCACTCCTTCAGAGTGACGGGGAAGGGAACCAATGCGTTGCAAGTAGAAGGGAAGTATACAGCAAGTGCGGGAGAAAATGGGTGTGACTGACTGGGGGGTATAATGGGGGGGGCTGTTTTCGTGGGTGGAATTGTGGGAAAGCCCATTGGGGGGGCAAGATGGGGATAGAGTCTGCGAGGATTCTTCTCCTGCTTCACCGTGTCTTCATGAAGGCCATATGAGTGTTATTTTAATGGGAGGTGATGTAGCTGTTGCGATATCTATTTAAGGATATTTTTGAGAAAGTTATTCTCCAACTGTTCAGATATGGTTGAGATGCAGATTTTATTTTATTTTAGTTTTGTCCCCTACTCTGCCACGAGATTATTATTCAATTTTTGAGAATTCCTAGATAGATATTAAGTGATAAAGGACGTGAATCTATGAATAAATCTTTATTCTTCTTTCTAGCTGCAGTATATACATTATTTGTCCGAAAGAATATTTTAAATAGATAAAATAAAACTTTGAAAGTTTTAGCCATGATAATGTTTGTCACAATTATATCAGCTTGGTCATGAAGAAGGGGGTGTAAACTCACAAGAATTGACAACAAGAATGTCACACAGTTGTTTCCTGTATTTGAAAGAGACGAAGTTGATCCAGAAACCAAAGAGACAGGGGAGGAACAGCGCCTACACGCAAAACTCCCCGCAAAAGCTAGCCATTTGAAGTCCAGAAGACAGATATTGAGCAGTAGTTTTTGGGTAGGAAAAAGGAAAGAGAGTAAAAAAAGAAGTTAGTTAAGTACCTACTCAATCATAAGTATGAAAAGGAGAAAAAATATATAACTCCTCCCTGTCTCCTGAGGTAATTCTGTTGAATAGTCACTCGAAAAATTTAAATTTGAGTTAGTAAAAGAATATATATATATATATATATATATATATATATATATATATATATATATATATATATATATATATATATATATATATATATATATATATATATATATATATATATATATATTAATTTTTCATGTACAACTCTTTAAGAGGTTATGAAACTTAAGCAAAATTCATTCTTTAATGTTGCAAATGAAGTATTATTTTTAATATTATTACTGCATACACAGACAAACTCTTTATAGTTTTTCAGATACACGTTTTTTATATATATTGTTTTTTTCTATATTAAAAAAACTTTAATATCTTTATACTTTTGATATATTGTAATTAAAAAAAAACTTTGAGAGACTTATCTAGAGATAATAATTGTTAATTACTATCACTGTCATGAAATGTATAATTACAATTGAGCTAATTAAGATAATCGTAATTTTGTCAATAGTAGTAGAGATATTATCACATATGATTGTAGTATTTTGCTTTAATTTCATCAAAAGTATGTTGACTTATAGCGAGTGTGTGCTTCAACTCAATCCTTTGATTTATAGGAAGAGAAAAGATTGTCGTAATAGACAAGAATGTGTATGCTCATTTCAGTGAAGTCCTTTGCAATGTTAAACAGAAAAGAATGGATTTATGCTTTGATGTTTCTTTATTTGTACACTAAGTTATTTTCCTTTTATTTTTTTTAGACCTTAGAAAATGGTTGCAGTTGCGCTCTGTCCCCTTGTATAGTTGGGAAGGAAGTCAAGTCATTAAAAAGGGCCATATAAGCGAAAATTATACGTTTTTTTTTTTTTAAGAAAAGTAACTTCTCTCTCTCTCTCTCATCCTCTTTTACCCTTTACATACTATGTTATTTCCCTATGTTGACAAAGTATTACAATTATTAATATTTTAGATTTCTTTGCAAATTTGATAGATGCTAAATCTGCCCAAGTTTTATTACAGTTAATAAGTTTTTTGCATGCTGATATTGCATAAATACTGATTATTATACGAGTTTTTCTGCCACATATTGCAACTGTTTTAGAAAATAGATAAAGTTCCCACTGACAAATTGGGCAACCAGAAAGATGATGACTATGCTCATATATATATATATATATATATATATATATATATATATATATATATATATATATAATGACTGCAGGAATTATAACAGTAAAAGAGACTGTGTTAGAATGAGCATTATTATGAAATATAAGTATACAACTCTGTTCTTCCTTCAAAATGCCAGTCTCAGTTGTATATATACTGCTATTCCTGATTTAGTACATTTATTTAATTTTTTCTTATTATTCTTATTATGATCATGATTATTAGCATTGTTGTTATTATGTTGGCTGTTATTGTTGTTATCACTCCATGGCCTTTTGTATAATTATTATTTTAGTAACTGCTATCAGCAGTAACCAAATGATTTGTATTTTTTAACTTGAATTCATGCTTTTATGTTACTGTAGTCCCTGCTAATAAAAATATTTATTTAGTAGCTGTTCTCAGCATTTTATGACTTTTCTTTTTGATATCATCAGTTACTCAGCTAAGTCCTAAGTATCTTGGAATAATAATCTAATGGTGTTGACACATACTTTCCATTACCACCCTATTCCCAGGCAGCCCCGACCCGCAATTTTAAAATTCATTTTCACAAACCAGTCCCTTCTACCCATTGGAGAGATTGCAAGCGCCTGCAGATGCAGGGAGGCGAAGTATACCCTCGGAATGCAGACAAAAGGCCTTTGTTGTATGCAGAGGTCATATGTATTCTTTCTGTATTTGTACTAGCGACATTAGGCCTAATTTCCGGCCCTAGAATCTACTCCAGGCTATGTTTGTAGTTTTCAGCTATTGGAGGGAGATGCGCCTCGTTGAGGAGGTACGTGAGAGGTGGTCATAGGACCACCTCAAGAGTTGAATGAAAGCGGGCGGGAGGGGTTCCCAGCAGATGCATTGACGTCCTCCCTTTGTCCGGCCCGTCTCCAGATCCAAAGAGGATTCGGGTACGATGTTACAACCCGGACCTACCTCAAAGTTATCAGGTAAAGGTCTCGGAACGCTAGTGTTGGTGATCCCAAGACCTAGCAATGATGAGTAACTGAGGGGCTGGGGAAATGAAAATCCCCAAAAATTAAAAATTAAAAAGGGGAAAGAAAAAATCCCCATACATATAATAACTTTAGTGACCATGAAAAAAAAGGGAATTTAAAATCCTTATAGTAAAAAATTTTAAAAATAACCAAAAAAAAAAGGGTATGGAAAATCCCTAAATTAAGAAAGTTAAATAACAAGAAAATTATTTCCCCCCCTGTATTCGAACTGATAAAAATGGGAAAGAAAATGTCCCCACCGTCTTTGACAACGATTTGGTGGAAGAACAAATATTGTAATTTTTTTTTTATTTTAAGATAGCTTTAAGTAGTTTATAGACTCAAAGACTCCCTTAGATTTAAGTTTATTAGAATAAGTGTCCTTGATCAATTGTGCATGTTGAATTCTATTTTTTTCCTCACTATAATGTGTTTTAAATGTTACAATTTGCAAAAACCATAATAAATTGCTTATTACATCATTTAAGTAAGGTAATTGTGATGTTAAGTTTTTCTTTTTAAATATTATCATTGTTTTGAGTCATGATTTAATCTTTCTGGATCATAGCCAACTATTTTATATTATATAACGTAATAATGTTTACTGAGTTCTCCTATCAGTTTGTCCTTGAATAGTAATTACATATTGTAATTGTGAATATTTTTAACTCTTTTCACAACAAGACACATGTTTTGTTTAGTAAGTAGCTGCATACATCATGTCCAAATGTATTGTGTACTATTTGAGTAATTAAATAGCTTAATTAGTTTTGTTCTTAAATAATTTTGTCAATGCTTACTAGCTATATATTGCAATTGTGGATACTTAATTTTGTTTTTTTACTTTAATTACAATGCTTATTATAAGGAACATCTTTTTCTTTTGTCAGTTTTTGCATAGTAATTTTGATATTTCTGTAATCTGTTTACATAATTATATGAGATTGTAATAGTTTCATAAGTTAGTTCATTAAATAGTTCTGCCCCGTTTTTTTATAGTTAAAAAATTATAAGGCTCTCAAGAAAATAGCTATGCTTAGTCCGAAATATTGCATATATTTCAGAGTGGTGATGGGGGGTGTCGTAATGCATCTGATATAGACGCCTGTAGCCACTAGAAGGCAGCGTACCCACCCAAAAACCCGCGCCACAGGACGGCACCCAGAGCCCGTGTCATTTTAGTTGGGAGTCAGCACTTGCCAGGGACAGAAGTCACGTCCATAGTTAGCAACCTCCACCTGAGGGAGCAAGAATAGAGAGTGACAAGAACCATACGAATGGAAGCTCTGAAGAGTTAAATAAGTGTATACTCTAATAAACAACTTTAAAGAAGAAGATGCTTATCTCTCCAGTACTGACCTCGCTACCTATAATAACATGCAGATAGTGCAATTAAAACACTATCTGACAGGTTGGCAGAAGAACAGTCACATGACATAGTTTTATACACATATACTGTATCAAGTGAATGGTTTTATTTATCTATTTGTTTATTCATTTAGTTGTTTGAGGGAAGCAAACTTAATTTACCAAATTATATAGCCGTAAATATGATCTTTAAGTGAAAAAGTTTGTTAAGGTTGGCAGAAGAATACTCACATCACATTGTTGTACTGTATACATATATACTGTATTAAGTCAATGGTTTTATTTATTTATGTATTTGGTTATCTGAAGGAATTAGACTTAATTTATTTACAAATTTATCAAATATATAGCCGTTAATATGATCTTTATGCAAAAAAGTTTGTTGATGTTGGCAGAAGAATAGTCACACGACAATGTTTTATACGCATATACTGTATCAAGTTAATTTTTTAATTTATTTATTTGTATGTATTTGACAATTTGAAGGAATTAGACTTAATTTATTTACAAAATTACCAAATACATAGCCGTAAATACAATCTTTATGTGAAAAAGTTTGTTGAGGTTGGCAGAGGATTAGTCACACCACACTGTTGTATGGCATACGTATATACTGTATCACGTTAGTGGTTTTATTTATTTATTTGTTTATGTATTTGGTTATTTGAAGGAATCAGACTGAATTTATTTATTAAATTACCAAATATATAGCCGTAAATACGATCTTTATGCGAAAAAGTTCGTTGAGGTTGGCAGAAGAATAGTAACACAACATTGTTTTATATGCATATACTGTATCAAGTTAATACATAAGAACATAAGAATAGAGGACACTGCAACATGCCTACTGGCACACACGAGGCAGCTCCATTTTTGAATTGTATTTTCAGCATGTCTAACCTATTCTATTCTACTCTACTTATTTATTCTATTTTTCTTTTTATGATTTTTCTAATAAGCACTAACCTATTCATAGCCACCCTACCTCTGTCATATGTCTATATAATCTACATTTGAAGGTGTCTAAGGTATTGGCATTTACTATCATACTAGGAAGCTTGTTCCATGCATCAGCTTCTCTATTACCAAACCAATTTTTACCAATTTCCCTTCTGAACCTAAATTTATCAAGCTTAAATCCATTATTACGAGTTCTGGTTTGATCATGAATTTTTAAAACTTTATTAATATCTCCCTTGTTAATCCCTTTAAACCATTTATACACTTCAATCATATCCCCCCTAACTCTTCGCCTCTCTAGAGAATGTAGATTAAGTTTTTTTAATCTGTCCTCATATGGTAGATTTCTGATATTGTGTATCATCTTGGTCATTCTTCGCTGCACTCTCTCCAAGGATTCAATTTCCATTCTATAATAGGGTGACCAGAATTGCACAGCATAATCTAAATGGGGCCTAACTAATGCAAGATAGAGCTGCAAAATGACTTTTTCCGTCCTATTGCTAACGCTTCTTGATATAAATCCTAAAATTCTGTTTGCTTTATTTCTGACTGCTGTGCATTGCTCTCTTGGCTTAAGACTACTACTCACAAGAACTCCCAAATCCCTTTCACACTGAGAACTCATGATTTCATGGTTATTTAGCTTATAACTAGTATTGTCTTTTATAGTACCCATTTTAACTACTTTACATTTTTCAACATTAAATTCCATTTGCCATTTGTCCGACCATTCAGATAATCTATTTAGATCTTCCTGTAAAGCATGAATGTCTTCTTTTCCATTTATAGTTCTACCTATTTTAGTGTCGTCTGCGAATTTACTTAGGTTACTACTGATATCCGAATCCAGATCATTTAGATATACGATGAATAATAGGGGACCCAGTACCGAGCCTTGTGGTACCCCGCTAGTAACCGAGCCCCACTCTGATTTCTCTCCATTTATGCAAACCCTCTGTTTTCTGTCTTTTAACCATTGTTTGATCCATCTGAGCACAGCTCCTCCTATACCATGAGCTTCCAGCTTTTTAACTAATCTTTTGTGAGGAACTCTATCAAAAGCTTTGCTAAAATCTAGATATATTGTATCATATTCTTTGCCACAATCTACTGCCTCGTAAAGTTCTGAATAAAAAGACAGTAAGTTTGTAAGGCACGAAAAACCCTTAAGAAACCCGTGTTGTGAAAGTTTTATCAGTCTGTGTAATTCTAGATGTGCCTTTATTTTATTTGCAATTATGGATTCTAGAATCTTACCCACTGTTGACGTTAAACTTACCGGCCTATAATTATTCTTTTTAACACGTTCTCCTTTTTTAAATATTGGTACCACATCTGCCAATTTCCACTCCATGGGTACCGATCCTAATTTTATTGAATTATTAAATAATGCAGTTAGAGGACAACTAAGCTCTTCCTTGCATTCCTTTAATATTCTAGCATATATTCCATCAGGTCCCGGAGATTTATGAGCCTTTAATTTATCTATTTCTTTTATTACCTCCTCTCTCGTAATATTTATTGAACTAAGTATATTATCGAGACTGTCTCTGTAAATGGATTCTACTTCCGGAATATTTTCCAAGTTTTCATTTGTAAATACAGATAAGAAATAATCATTTAAACATGTACACATCACTTTATCGTCATCTGTGATATGGCCATTGGCTACTTCAATTGGTCCGACTTTTTCCTTAAATTTTGTTTGATAATGTTGATAAAACCCTTTAGGATTTTCTTTAGCTTCTCCTGCTATTCTAACTTCGTATTTTCTTTTCGGCTCTCTAACTATCTTTTTAACTTCCCTGTTTAACTGTATATATTGCTGCCTCACCTGCTCTTCACCTCTTTTTAGTTTCTTGTATATTCCTCTTTTAATACCTATAAGATTCTTTATTCTATTGTTCATCCATATAGGGTCATTTTTTCTTGATCTGCAATGTTTCATGGGAATATAGTCTCTCTGACTATTCTTAAGAGTCATGACAAAATTGTTATATTCCTCATCCAAATTTATATTAACTGACGGACTGCTGTTCTTTCCTGTGAGAGAATTTAATGTATTGATCTTATCTTGTGATAATCCTTGGCATGTGGTACTCAAATTTCGGGGTAATCTGCTACCTGCGACCTGACCTGCTGGATTAACTACCCACATCTGTACCCCAGAAATCCCTTCCCATGCCTCATTAGATAATTTAGTTTTTAAGCCCTCAAAATCTCCTGCTCTAAAGTTTGGAACAATATTCTTATTTTCCTTTATAGTTTCCTTGAAAATTATGTTAAATCTAATGGAATCATGGTCACTGTTGCCCAATTTTTCACCAACTTCTAAATTTGTAACCATATTCTCTCTATTACTAAGAACTAAATCTAGTGTATTCACCCCCCGTGTTGCTTCATGTACATGCTGAGAAAGGAAATTGTCTTCTACTACTTCCAAAAACTCATTAGAGCTACTATCACCTGTTATGGTTTCCCAGTTAATATGTCTAAAATTAAAATCGCCTACAATGCAAACTCTATTTGACCTGCTCACTTTAGAAATTTCATCGTATATAACTTGCGACTCTATATTATCTAGATCAGGTGGTCTGTAGACTACTCCTACAACTAGACTTTCTATATTATTTTTAATTTCAACCCATAAGGTTTCTGAATTTAGATTTGTCTTAATTCCAGACTTAATGCAGCTTCTGAGGCTATCTTTAATATACATAATTACCCCTCCCCCTCTTTTATCTGCACTACGATCAGCATTATAAAGTTTATATCCTGTAATTATGTACTCAGCTTTTAGGTGTTTGCTTTCTAAATTAATCCAACTTTCACTAATGCATATTATATCCGGTCTCTCACTACATACTATGGCTCTCAGTTCTTCTATCTTGTTACCTAAACTACGGCTATTTGTATAATATACTTTTAAACTTTCTCTAGCTTCACCCTTCTTGTGGCTATTCTTTTTGTTAATATTTGTTCTATGTAACAAATGGTTCTTATCCTTAGACTCCCAGTTATTTGACCCACTATTTACTGAACCCTTACTGACTAATTTCTCTGCACAAGTATTAATCATTTCATTATTTGTGTCTAACAAAACCCCCCTACCTCTCTGTCTATCATACCAGCCAATACCGAGACACCTGAATTAGAAAGATGCACTCCATCCCTTGCATACATATGCTTACGACTAGTGAAGTGATCCCACCCGTCTATAAAACCTATATTATTCTCCCGACAGAAGGCTTTCATCCTAGCATTTACTCCTATAGCTCGAGACCACCACTCTGAACTTTGGCTAAGCCTAGGGAGAATACCACACATTACAGGAACTGCACCCCTTTTCCTAATCTTATCCAGGGCTTGTCTATACAACCTAATCAGCTCTTCACTTCTACCATCCTGCACGTCATTTCCCCCAGCTATCAAACAAACAACATCTTTTTTCTCAATCCAGCTATTTATTGACTCACCCACCTTCTTCATACCTGCTCCAGGGAAAAAATATTTTCCTCTAACTCTATGCCTGAGTTTCCTGTCTACATATCTGCATAGTGAATCCCCTACAATTACCAAAGAACGAGACTTATCCGGAGGATGGGTTACTCCGACCTTGGGAGACTTACCTAGGCTCTTGACCTGAGAGCTTTTCCCACTTCCATTTTTACGATCGCTAGTACACCTATCTGACTCTATGGTTCCTGAAGAATTACTGCCGCCACTGTCACATTCATCTCTAAGTGAACTAAATGAATTAGCAACCTGTAGTCTAAAAGTATCATTTTTCTTAAGAACCATCTTCGTTGAACCCTTGTTCACAACTTTCCAGTCGTCTTCATTATTCAATCGTCCCTTCCTGGTTAACACTCTACTTTACCTCTCAGATCCCTGTTCTCCTCAGCTAAGGATCTGACCTCCTGCCTGACTGCGGCCAACTCATTTCTTAAATTAAAAATGAGTTTGCTTGCGTCAGACGAGGACAAATCCCCAGCAGAGCCACAAACAGCACCAACAACGACACCACCACCAACACCACTAGCACTAACACCACCAGCACAAAGAACACCACCACTCTCCATTGTACTAAGTATGGTCAAGATTAGAGCTACTGGAAGCACGTCCTCACTGGATGAACCCAGGAACTAAACTGATGAACCCAGGAACTAAACTTGTTCCTTTTATGCGCGATTTTTTTATCCATGAAATCGCAATAACGCCCCCCCAAAATTATAGTAAAATATTCGAATTTCGCTAATAATGCCCCCCCCAAATTATTATTATTATTTTTTTTTTTATAGTAAATAAGCGCCCGCGGACGCTTCTTCCACAAGTACAAAGAGGATTAAGATAAGAAAAGATCATTATCATTATACATTATATATACACCCACCCTACCTCTGTCATATGTCTATCTAATCTACATTTGAAGGTGTCTAAGGTATTGGCATTTATTATCCTACTAGGAATACTCTACGGTATTACCAAGCCAATTTTCACCAATTTCCCTTTTGAACCTAAATTTATCAAGCTTAACTCCATTACTCATTACGAGTTCTGGTTCGATCATGAATTTTTAAAACTTTACTAATATCACCCTTGTTAATCCTTTTAAACCATATATACAACTCAATCATATCCCCCCTAACTCTGCGCCTCTCTAGAGAATGTAGATTAAGTTTTTTAATCTGTCCTATGGTAATTTAGGCATTGCATAATTAATTTTTTATTTCGTTTTTTAGTCTTGCTTTGGTTATTTATAATTTTTATTTATTCTTTGTTTACATTTGCAGACAGAGGTTCGTTCTCCTGCATCCTCCTCCTCTTCTACCGCATAAGTTACTTGCTCACGGCCACCATGCATGTCCCAGTGTACTGTATGACTGTTGCCCACTGCATAATAGAGTACAGTACAGTAACGTATGTTAATTTCTAGCTGTAAAATGAATATGAATATCTTTTGTATACTCTTAAAAATAGATACAGGGCTTTCTGCTTTGCTATGTAGTAATAAAATATGTTTTTTATTTATCTTATATCTTTGGCATGGTGTGTCTATGTAAGGTTTGGAACGTATTTATGCCCTTTATCATTGTTTCCTATGGAAAATGACTCGTTTTTTCACGCAATTTTCCATTTACCCGACACTTCTGAGAACCTACCTAGGCGTTATTCTGAGAACTAGGTGTGTATATATATATATATATATATATATATATATATATATATATATATATATATATATATATATATATATATATATATATATATATATATATATATATATATATATATAAAGAAGAAGAAATTGAGTTTTTTAAGTGAATACCTAATTGTGTTCACGGGAAAGAGCCCAAAGATCGTATCTTCCCGTCTCCTGATCGGTTCCGTTTTCTACTTAGTGATACTTATCATACCTGTCCTTAAACCTATGGATTGAGATAGCATTAACTACCTCCTCGCTTAGCGAATTCCAATTATCAACTACTCTTACACTGAAAAAATATTTCCTTACATCCTGCAAAGAAGATTTCTTACGAAGCTTCATTTATGACCTCTAGTTCTAGAGCCTGCCATATCAAAATAACGATCCCTATCCACTCTATCATCACCATGAAGGAATTTAAAGACAATCACCATATCCCCCCTCACTCTTCTACCTTCGAGTGATGGTAAGTCAAATTCCCTCAGCCTCTCATCATAACTGAGATTGCATATTTCTGGCACCAGTTTCGTGGCATGTCTTTGAACTTTTTCAAGCTTAGCTATGTGCTTTTTCAAGTGTGGATTCCAAAAGGGGGCTGCATATTCGAGTTTTGGCCTCACATAGGTTGTGGTGATCTGTCTATCACACACAGTTCATTAGTTATACCTTGTGTGTGTTTTATTGTAATACCATAAGTAATATTGTGCATCTACCTACATGAATATATTCATTGAGAGACTATATTATAACAATCATTTATTTTGTCATTAATTCATCATTTTCTCATGAATAATTGGAATTTGTTTGTAAAGCTAATCTAAATCTTAGGAAATCCTTAATTATGTATAATATGATAAAATTATATACCTTTATTTTAGAATGTGATGCTCGTCTGATTTGTTTACAGAACGAACGAGAATTCTCTCTGAGGACAGCATCAGGTGATGACCTATTGTTAGAGACTCGTAAAATTCGTGTACATTTATGAGCCTCCCATTTCGCCACTTGGACTAGTGCTGTCGAATTTGTCAAGCAGTGACTCCTTTTTAATATTGTATAAAGTTTTTGGATTTTGAACAATTATTTTTGTTGTTATTAAGTGTTGTTTATTTTGATGTGTCCAGCAGTCGTGCCTGGAGCTATAACTCGTTGTTATTTTTGTAAAATTTAACCTTTTCTTTTGGGCTGAAACATTGCTCCATTATAATATTAACTTTTTTTCAATATATTTTTATATTTTATCGATGAGTCTTTCATTTAAGCCTGGATTTATGCAGTGTTCAGTTAGTATTATTTAGTGTATTTGTGTTATTAACCAGTGGGAGTTCTCCACTAACTATTAAGCAAACGTAACTCATGCCCTTCCCCTTTAGTACCGTACAGTTTGTCTTATATTTAATTATAAGCCAGTAAGTTTTAGCCCAACTTTATTTGAAGTTGGTAGAGTAAATATTTTTGTGTACGGTAGCCTGCAAAAAACTGAGAGTAGACTATTCATTGACCAGGTGAAAGCAGGCATTCTGGGAATAGTCACCACATATTCTAGTTTTTTCTGGTCCTTCGAACCGGATATGGTGCCTAGCCTAGCTAGCATGCTTTACTACATTTACTGAATGGAATTTGGAATAGGCTACCTTTGGTATTGTTTTTGAATTTTGATATTAAAACACTGCGCATAAATCCATGGCATATTTTTTGTGATATCACTGCTGATGTCGAATTCTTTAGTCCAAGGGAAGGTTTAGATTAGCTATTTGAATACATGCGTGTGTAATCAAGTGTACCTAGGATATAAATATTATAATCCTAGTGAATTCTGGTATTAGTTTAGTTTGGCCACCTAGCCAAAATTATTGTGATTTGTATAAGGTAAAGATTAATCCAGCAAGATGTCTTTACCATCAATCGCTGAAAGTAAAGCGTTTGAACTTTACAAGGTTGTAACCGATGATCTGACAGATATGCTCAGTTCTATAGAACATGACCTTAAAGCGTCTCCTCCACCATCCTTACGGTCGTTACAGTTTTCAGAAGCAGAACTTACAAAGTTGTACGAGTCCATTGATGTACATTGGACAGCTAGTCAAGATGCTATTGATAGTACCCAGCTTAGCCAAGTTTCTAGAGAGCACAGAACTCTGAAACGTAATACCTATAAAGTGCTCATACAAATTAAGTCAGCTATAGATGATCATTTGTCCTTTGGTAGTCAAGCACAAGCTACAACTAGTCAAGCTCCTAGTCAGACAGTAGTACCTGCTAGACCCCTTCCACACCCTAAGTTGTCTGAGATTAAGATTCCTGAATTTGATGGTCAGTTGAGTCAGTGGAATTGTTTTTGGGATTCCTTTAGTAGTTTAATTGATAGTCGTCAAGACATTGACCCAGTATTGAAATTTAGCATGCTCAGATCTTATTTGAGAGGTAAAGCTTATAGAACCATTGAAGGTCTTCCCATAACTAGTGGTAATTACAGTATAGCATTAAGTTTGTTAAGAAAAAGCTTTGCCGACAATGACCTTTTGTTGCAACAATTACATTTAGATTTGATGGACATGAAACCCCCTGAACATAATTTAACTGAGTTGACTGAATTTCACTTAACATTTCAACGTTTGTTGATGCAAATAGAGGGTGTAACCCAAGTACCTTGTGATGACTACCTAATAAAAGACATAATTGCTAAGAAACTTAGTCCTAAAACTTTAGAGTACCTTTTTAATAAGTACAGTACTTATACTTTGACTATTACACAATTGAAGGATGGTATTGGACACCTTATCAAGGTCATGGAATGTTCTCGTATTCTCTCTGATCAGTCTAGGAATAAGCAAGTTTCACATTCTGATGCACATTCCAAAACTAAAGTAGTAGTTAGTCAGAATTCTAGTACAAATTCTAATCATAGGTTTAGTACAGTACCTAAACAAGTAGTTGTGTCCCAGACTCAAAATAAGTCTAATTCGTCATCTAGCAATTCAAGTACTTGGAACAAACCTTGTCTCTTTTGTAAGGATATTCATAATACTAAGTTTTGTTCTGATTACGCAACTCATGAAGCCAGGAAGAACAGAGTTAGAGAGTTAGAACTATGTTTCGTGTGTATGCAGAAAGGCCATAGAGCCTCACAGTGTAGAGAGACAGCTGAGTGTAGAAATTGTAATGGCAAACATCATACCTTTCTCTGCATGAAACTAACCAACCGTAGTACTGCAGTTAATCAAGTGTCAGTTGCATCTAATGCCCCAACAGTTATTAATAATGGAACTAACCTTAACAGTAACATTCCCACTAATCAAGTAGTAGTGGATGATGAGTTTAGAATCCTGTCAGGAAGAGATGACAGTGTCGCTAATTCTGTTCAAACAGATGTCCAGACTAATAATGTTCCACGTCCTTCAGTAGCACTTCCTACAGCAATTGTTAAGATTTCTGGTGCTGGGGTACGTGAAACAGTTAGGACGTTTTTAGATACCAGCGCTCAACGGTCTTTCATTCATTCTGCAGTAGTAAAGCGCCTTAAACTCAATCCAGTGTTTCGTATCTCACTTAAACTGACTTCATTTGGTAATCAAGCCGAAAACATTTTGTGTGACGTCGTTCGTGTTGTAGTACGTATTGGTACACAACGTATTCCGATTTATGCTGTCGTCTATGATAAGGTTAACACTACGGTATATGTACCTGGCATTGCTAGTGTTGCAGAAACACTCACAATAAAGGGGATCAAACTTGCAGATCCTAACGTTGAGTCTGATGTGATTAGTGACATAAGTATGGTAATTGGTGCAGATTACTATTCTAGATTTGTGACCAACCGTACTTTCTATTCTGGAATTACACTTTTGTCTAGTCCAGCAGGTTCGATTATCTTTGGACCTATGCCAAAGTGGGCAATTAGTTCTCAGACAGTTAACACAGTTAATGGGCAACATGTGCTTTGTGCTCGTGTAGGAGTACAAACCCTTGAGTCCGAAGTTCAGAACCTTTGGAATTTAGATGTTATTGGTATTAAGAATGAAACTTTAACACCTGAGGAAGTACAATCAGTGAGTCATTTTGAGTCCACTTGCCAGAAGGCAGACAATCAGTATTTTGTGGAATTACCCTTTAAGGGCACTGAGAGACCAGCAACTAACTATAGAAGAGCTTATGGTCAGCTCATGTCACTAGCTAAATCCTTTGCAACTCGTCCAGAACTTTATGGACAATACTCAGAGATTTTTAATGAGTACATTGAATTGGGATTCATTGAGAAAATTGATAACCCTTCAGTTACAGACGGACTGACTCATTACTTGCCTCATCATCCAGTCTACAAGAATTCTCCTACCACTCCTATTAGAGTAGTGTTTAATGCTTCCAGTAGAGCTGATTCACAATCAAAGAGTCTGAATGAATGTTTACTAACAGGCCCAAGCCTAACTCATAAACTTGTTGATTCACTCATTGAATTTCGTACTAACCCTGTAGCTGCTGTATCAGACATTTCCAAAGCCTTCCTACGTATAGGTATTTTGCCAAACTGCAGAGATTTCTGTAGATTCTTGTGGTTCGAGGATGAAACACTTCAGAAAATAGTTACCTATAGATTTAAAGTAGTACTCTTTGGTACAACATCATCTCCCTTTTTGCTTCAGAAAACACTTACATATCACTTGGAGACACATTCACATCCAGTAGCTAAGTCTCTGATCTCTCATTTCTATGTAGATAACTTTGTTTGTACCTATTCAGACTCTGAACAGTTAAAAACAGAGTATCCCATAGTAAATTCTATTTTAGCAGAAGCCTCTATGCCATTACAAGGTTGGGTGAGCAATGATGTAAAATTTAACGATGAAGTAGGTGTTAATCATGACCAATTGGATCTGAATAATGTAAATGTTTTAGGAATTTCTTGGAATGTTGTAAACGATGAAATCAAATTGTACTCCAGTAAGAAAGTGTGCAAGGAGGAGTGTGTGCATCATCAAATCACCAAGAGATTAGTTGTATCTGTAATTGCTAGTGTATTTGATCCTTTAGGATTGTTATCACCAATCCTGATCAAGGGAAAGTTATTCATTTCAAAATTATGGAGAAGTAAGTGTTCTTGGGATGAACCTTTGCCAGAACCTTTAGTACAAGAATTTTGTTATTTTCAGAGATTTGAATCAGATGTTAACCATTCAATATCCTAGATTTGTAATTGTCCCTGGTGTATCAGATTTGCACATATTTTGTGATTCATCTAAAGTAGCTTATGGATTAGGACAAATGTTGTCAGGACTTAGGAAGCAGTTTTGGATCTCTAAAGGTAGAGTTATTGTGAAGAAAATATTAAAACCATGTATTTTGTGTAAAAAGGCAGTTGGCAAGACGATCTCTCAACCAGTTCCCCCTCCTTTACCAGAGGAAAGAGCCAGCTTTGTTAGACCCTTCAACTCAGTTGGAGTAGGATAGGTTGTAAATGATGCCTTTAAATTTTCTGTTTGTTCTACACTTTATTATGTTTGTAGATGTGATTTAATTAGCTTCCTACCCTTTTTTGGGGGAGAGTGTGGTGACCTGTCTATCACACACAGTTCATTAGTTATACCTTGTGTGTGTTTTATTGTAATACCATAAGTAATATTGTGCATCTACCTACATGAATATATTCATTGAGAGACTATATTATAACAATCATTTATTTTGTCATTAATTCATCATTTTCTCATGAATAATTAAATTTGTTTGTAAAGCTAATCTAAATCTTAGGAAATCCTTAATTATGTATAATATGATAAAATTATATACCTTTATTTTAGAATGTGATGCTCGTCTGATTTGTTTACAGAACGGACGAGAATTCTCTCTGAGGACAGCATCAGGTGATGACCTATTGTTAGAGACTCGTAAAATTCGTGTACATTTATGAGCCCCCCATTTCGCCACTTGGACTAGTGCTGTCGAATTTGTCAAGCAGTGACTCCTTTTTAATATTGTATAAAGTTTTTGGATTTTGAACAATTATTTTTGTTGTTATTAAGTGTTGTTTATTTTGATGTGTCCAGCAGTCGTGCCTGGAGCTATAACTCGTTGTTATTTTTGTAAAATTTAACCTTTTCTTTTGGGCTGAAACATTGCTCCATTATAATATTAACTTTTTTCAATATATTTTTATATTTTATCGATGAGTCTTTCATTTAAGCCTGGATTTATGCAGTGTTCAGTTAATATTATTTAGTGTATTTGTGTTATTAACCAGTGGGAGTTCTCCACTAACTATTAAGCAAACGTAACTCATGCCCTTCCCCTTTAGTACCGTACAGTTTGTCTTATATTTAATTATAAGCCAGTAAGTTTTAGCCCAACTTTATTTGAAGTTGGTAGAGTAAATATTTTTGTGTACGGTAGCCTGCAAAAAACTGAGAGTAGACTATTCATTGACCAGGTGAAAGCAGGCATTCTGGGAATAGTCACCACATAGGTTACATAAATATTTCTGAACATTTCCTTGTCCATTTGCCTGAAGGCTACCCTTACATTTGATAAGAATGCATATGCTGCCCTTACAATGCCATTTATATGTATTTCTGGAAACAAATCTGCCAGTATGTTTACTCCTTGATCTCTCTCATTTTCTGTCTCTTGAAGTTGTACTCCAGCCACCGAGTAGTCAAGCTTGGGCCTTCTTACACTTGTACCCATTCTCATTACCTTACATTTTGAAGTATTAAATTTCATTAGCCACTTTTCTAACCACTCATGCAAACTATTTAGATCTTCCTGAAGTTCTCTACCATTGTTCTCGTTTCCTACCTTCTTCACAATCTTTGCATCATCTGCAAACATATTCATGAATGAATTTACAGACTCTGGTAGGTCATTTACATATACAAGGAACAAAAGTGACCCTAAAACTGAACCCTGTGGAACTCCACTACTAACTCTTCTCCATTCAGACACTGAGTGTCTTACTTTAACCCTTTGTTCCCTTCCTTCTAAGTAAGTTTTTATCCATTCCAAGACATTTCCTCCTATTCTAGCCATTGCTTGCAGCTTCCTAATAAGTCTCCCATGTGAAACAGTGTCAACCGCTTTCTAGAAGTCTAGGAATATCCAATCTGCCCAGCCCTCTCTTTCCTGTAAGATTCGGCTTAGCTCATCATAAAATTCTGAAAAGTTTGTTACTGTTGATCTACCTTCTCTGAAGCCATGTTGCCTCAATGACAAAAAGTTGAAGGATTCCAAGTGAAGAGAGATATGTTTCCTTAGTAGTTTCTCCATAACTTTGCAAACTATGCCGGTCAAGGAAACTGGTCTATAGTTCAGAGCCGTATCCCTTCTTCCCTTTTTGAAGATAGGTATCACATTTCCTTGTTTCCAGCATCTTGGAATCTCCCCTGACTCCAGTGACTTTTTAAATATGATACTTAGTGCCACTGATATTGAGTTTGTGCATTTTTTAAGTACATGAGGGGATATGTCATCAGGACCTGTAGCTTTATGAACATCTAACTCCATTAGTGCTTTGCATACCTCTGTGGCTGTAAGGTTGATGTTCTCTAATACCGGCCCATGAGCTTCTATCTCTGCAATCTGAGGGGATGGGGTATTTTCTACTGTAAATACTGACTGAAACTCCGTGTTCAATTCTTTGCAGATCTCTTCATCCGTCTCAGTGATGCTTCCATCTGCTCTCTTTAGCCTTAAAACCTGTATTTGGGGTTGCATGTATCAAGGAGTGGGTGAGTGGATGTAGAGGTAAATCACAGAGTGAAGGAAGCAAGTGAATATCTAGGTGGGTTGAAAAGTGTAATGAGATATAGATATTTGGGAATGAATGCAAATAGAAGGATATATGAAGGTGTGATTGTGCTGACAGCATTGTATGAAGCAGACACTTAGAATGCAAGAGAGGATGAAAGGAACAAGTTGAATGTAATGGAGATGAGGCACTTGAGAGGTATGATTGGTGTATCTAGAAATAGACAGAGTGAGAAATGAGGATATCAGGCAGAGAACGGGTGTTGGAATGAAGCTGTCGGATAGGTTAGATCAGAGAGTATTGAATTAGTTTGGACACATGGAAAGGATAAGTGATGAGCGAATAGTGAAGTGTGTGTGGAGTGCAGAAATGATTGGAGTTAGGTCAAGAGGGAGACCTAGAATGAGATGGATGGATGGCGTGAGAAGAGCACTGAAATGCACGTGGAATGTCAGCTGAACAGGGATGAGTGCGTGTAAGAGATAAGAATGGGTGGAGGAAGAATGTGCATTTATGACGCAGCCCAAAGGGATTTCTCGCACCTGCTAGCCTAGTGAATTGCGATGGACGGGTGTGAGGGGAGTTGCCATGTGATGAAGCGGCTGTCGGGCCTCATTGTAGAATATCCTTGCCTGCCAACCTTGTGGGTGACCCAAGTAAAGAGGAAAGGGGGGAGACATGGCAACCCATTATCTCCAAGAAGCTAAGAGGAGTGGTTAAGGTACATGTAGATCAAAGGGAATGTGCATTTCTTGCTCGGCCACCCACCTTACAAGGGGGAATGAGGCATATATATATATATATATATATATATATATATATATATATATATATATATATATATATATATATATATATATATATAAAATGGTAATATGTATAGAGAATATGACCAGATTTTTATATCAGTAGGCACAATACACCTTAATATATAAGTGTTATTTCTTAAATTATCATTATCTTTTACTATATTAATAGTACTGTGTATATATATATATATATATATATATATATATATATATATATATATATATATATATATATATATATATATATATATATATATATATACAGTAACCCCTTGTTTATCTCGGGGGTTCGGTTCAGGGACCGACCGCGATAGGTGAATTTTCGCGAAGTAGGATCACCCTATATACATAGGTATTTTACATTTATTTTTACGTTTACTGTATACCTCAGTGTACCACAGAGGTATACAGTTTGTTAACAAACCACCCTTTACTTTATTAATAACAGCGTGCAAGCGTAAATTTATATGAAAGTGATAGGTAAACTTATCGTGAATGAGGTGGTAATGACATGGCATCGTCGAGAAGATTGCAGAAGGTCACCGAACGAACCACATTATCATCATGCTCTTGTGAGAGTTGTTGGAGTGCTTTCACGTGTTCATACATGGCTGCCAGACGTTCGAGTGTAAGGCCAGGTACTTCGATTTCCTTGTGGCTAAGTTACGAAGTGAATTGAATATGCAGTACTTATGAAAACCCTTGATCATTATGAAAAATATGGAAGTGGAGAGGCCAAGTATCCTATCAGTGATATTTTGAAATACAGTATACTTTGGACTTTGCACAAACTGGTCTCAATTCGGGTCAGTCTTCAGACACCAATTGTGTTCCCTCTCCTTCTATGATGGAAGTGGATGGCACTGAAAACTGTGAAAATTATATTAATGCTCCCCCAGTAGAGAAAATCTCTTGTAAATCAGACGTTAAAGAAGATCTGCAGAAACCGCTTGAAATTAAAGAGGAGTCTGTTGAGGCAAAGGAAATGATACTGATGCTCCCCTAGTAGAGGAGATCTCTTGTAAATCAGACATTAAAGAAGATCTGCAGGAGCCACTTGAAATTAAAGAGGAGTCTGTTGAGGCAAAGGAAATGATACTGATGCTCCCCCAGTAGAGGAAATCTCTTGTAAATCAGATGTTAAAGAAGATCTGCAGGAGCCGCTTGAAATTAGAGAGGAGTCTGTTGAGGCATAGGAGACTGTTATCAAAAGAACCCCTGAAGCATAACATATTAATAAGCACAACACGAATGGCACACATGTGAGTTAGACTGAACGAGTGAGGCGAGACAATGGAAGATGGTGGGAGAACCAAGCTTCAATCAAAAAGCTAATCAGACTCCATGATACAGAACATACAGAAAAACAATTCTGTGATTCGTCATCTCTCACCCTTTCAGCAAATAGCATTCCATGAACTATCTCATGTAGGAGTGAGCCTTTGCATTTTCCAAGACGCCAATACAGTGTACGCTATCGTACAGTATTTCACATGGTGCAGTACTGTGAGTGTATATGTTTAAATTTATGTTTTTTACTATTTTTTACTCTTTTATTACTCTTAGGCTAGGAAATAATTTTTTTATCAATAAAATAATGAAAATTTCAATATGTACTAGCTCACATAGGTGCGACCCTTTTTGTTTTCCGAAACGCTGATACCAGCAACGTATTTTACATGGTGCAATACTGTATTTATGTTTTTTACTATTTTTTACTGTTTTATTATTCTTAGGCTAAGAAATAAATTTTTTTTATCAATAAAATAATGAAACTACTGGAAATTTTAATATATGCTAGCTCACGTAGGTGCGACCCTTTGCGTTTTCCGGAATGCTGATACCGGTATCGTACTTTCTATGGTGCAGCGTTACATGTTGAAATTTATGTTTTTTTACTATTTCTTACTCTTTTATTATTCTTAGGCTGGGAAATACATTTTTTATCAATAATATTATGAATTTTTTTTTATAAATAATGAAAATACTGAAAATTTTTATTTTTTTAAATATATTTGCATATACCCATAAAAAAAAAACTTGCCGAAAAAAAACCGCGATGCACTGAATTCGCGATAGGTGAACTAAGATATAGGGAGGGGTTACTATATATATATATATATATATATATATATATATATATATATATATATATATATATATATATATATATATATATATATATATATATATATGTATATATATATATATATATATATATATATATATATATATATATATATATATATATATATATATATATATATATATATATATATATATATATATATATATATATATATATATATATATATATATATATATATATATATATATATATATATATATATATATATATATATATATATATATATATATATATATATATATATATATATATAAATATATATTTTGTTGTTTGAAACGTGACGGTAGAGTATAGATTATGGTGGGATTTTCATTTAGTATTTAGGTCAGTGTAATAAATTAGAATTAGGATTTTGAAGTCTAAAAGTGATTATATATCCATATATCATTTTGTATTTATTTTCTCTCTCAGTATCCATCATAAGAGGCCATTAATAGAGCATCTCTCCTGTATATATCCGCTCTAGTTTTTCGTAGAGATAAATTTGAGTGTGCTGTAAGACACCCAGCCCATAGATATTCTAAATTTGAAATGTGGTACACATTTGGTCGATGCTGTCAGAATAAATAGAAAGGTTGAATGGCTAGCTCAGGCATTTGATAACTTTCATTTGCCTGCCTGAAGATGTAAGGCTACTGCCATTTTTCTGCTTAAGAGTGTGAATACACTAAGTATTACCGTACAACATGTAGTAGGTTGGTCCATGGCACCAGCCGCCTATTGCGATATTACAGATGAAGGATATGTAAACTTATATAGGACTGTCCAGGACAGTTTGATGTTAAGTCTTCCTTCAGTTACGGTTCTTATTATATGCCTACATCAACACGGAATATTCTTGGATATTCATCACACATTTATTATCCCTTCACATCTGACAAGTCATTACACTCTTAATCTGTTTCTCTTTACATTATGTATTCTTCGTGCCCAGGCCCGATGAGGGCTGTTTTATTTTAATATTTTTGTTTGGCCCGTCCTGGTGTCACAATCATTATAAAAAAAAATTTAATATATATATATATATATATATATATATATATATATATATATATATATATATATATATATATATATATATATATATATATATGTATATATATATATATATATATATATATATATATATATATATATATATATATATATATATATATATATATATATATATATATATATATATATATATATATATATATATTGACATAGGCCTATGTATTTATGAATAGATTTCTAATATCAAAGAGAGACAGTGCACCTTAATATTGTATATAAGTGCTATTTCTATCTTATTTTATAATTTATCTTTTACTATATTATCTAATTAACCTGGTTCATATAGGGTACATTGGACATGAGTCTAAATTCACTATACTAAGTTATGTCTAAAGTATGAAGAATCTACAATTGAAGCTATATGGTATCCCTTTACATTTTAACCAATTTTATTTATGATACTCTTTTTTATATTGTAGAACAGTATGAATATATTAGCTACTGTCTTGGATGTTAAAAATGTAATGCACCTAAATCTGAACAGCAAATAAGTTATGCAACAACGTTACTTTTAACTCCCCCTACCACAGGATATAGCCGAAGAAGTATAGCGACATTGGCTCGGTTTCTTGAACAGTGTAAACCTAGGATACCATATAGTTAGTTAGCTAGACACACACAATTGGATTTCATAAATGCATCTGACGCGGTTCTGTGTGTGGCTAGGATCCCACATGGGATCCTAGCCATACACAAAACCACGTCAGATGCGTTCATGAAATCCATTTGTGTGTCTAGCTAACTAACAATATGGTATCCTAGGTATATACTGTTTAAGAAATCGGGCCATTATCTATGGATCTTGTAAATTATTCTTTACATTACCAAAACAACATTTCATGCATACACAGGTCATACGCTATTCAAATGGGGGTACGAGTGCCCCTTAGACAATTGCTCTTAAAACGATTACCCCTAGAACTATAGCCCCTAGCTCATAAAGCAAAAGCCGGCAATTGCCCCTAGATAATAATAAAGTGAAATATGATGCAATTAAAAAATAATGAATGAGAAGATGCTAAATGTGAACATGTTATTATTTCACTTTTGGTAAGATTGGATTATTATAGGTTACATTATGTTCGGTTAGGATAAGATAGAACATCAATGGTTAGGTTGGTTAAGGTTAGTGCCAATTTTCCTAGAGAACGTTGTCCCAGGGGACAATCATCCTAACGGAAAATTGTCCTTGGGGCAATCGTCATAAAGGGCATTGGTCCTATTTCCATTAAAATGGCAATTTCGTCAGGGCCAAATTCAGGATAGCTAACAAATTTTAGGAAATTCTCATTTGATCATAACTCATGAAAACTTACCCTTAAAAAAAAAAAAAAAAAAAAAAAAAAAAAAAAAAAAAAAAAAAACCTCGGCTGAGCCAAAACACTTGGAATTTCTGTAGAATAACTTTTTTCATCAGCAGTCAGTAGCAATGCACACCACGAATCAAAATAAGAGCAACTACACAACGCAACACCAATTACCTAACTCCATTTTGAATAACACTCGAGAAATCACAGAGCGAAGCTAGTTAACATTATTACCTAACACTATTGCTATAACATTTTAGACTAATTTCCGAAGTCCTCATCTGGACTAAATAATCTACATTCATTATTGGATACAAATTCACTACGAAATCCCGATTATCATAACTTATAAAAATGGGAAATCTTATATTTAATAATGACAACATTATTTCTATCATTCGTATAGAGAACTAATTCCCGAAATCATCCTCTGAATAAGAAAAAAGTACATAGTAGTGGATATAAATTTATTATTAACTTCAGAATATCATAATTTATAAAACTAGAAAAATTTCCTTATGTAATAATGATATATGAATTTCCTAATATTTTGGCAGTGCTAGCTTCCTTTTCCGATTAATTATTTGCTACATTATCATTGTGTCAACCAATGATACATATGGCAAGGAGGGAGTTCGCTTTATATTCGTGAAATTCGTGTTTATTCGAGTTGCCCATAGTGCCAGTGCTAATCTGTGAATGTACATTGATAATCTGTAGCTTTAACTGTCGTTAGAAGTGAGAGGACTGAGCCTTTTTAGTTATGCGATGGATTGTACAATCACTTATTTAAGAACTTTTTCAATTATTTAAGTTATGGAGTCTTATTGGGTAGTATGATGATTCGTCATTCTACAAACATTGTTCCTCTTGTAAACAACAAGAACAAGTTATTCAAGTTATACCGAAAATCGGAATTGAAATCCCTAAGAAATTGGCAGTGCCATTCTCAATAACTTGACAGCTTGGAAGGTGAGTTTAGTAGGGTTATTTAAACCATCCTTTTTTTCGCTTTTTATTTACTCCCACACTCAAAATGCATGGCTTAGAAATACAAGACGAGGAAAAAACAGCTAAAACTATTAAAACAAATTGTTTACAGCTATCTACTCGATTTCAACTGGGGTGGAACTAGCCTAGCCTAACCCAAGATGATACATTTCACTAGATTTTACCTCACAAAGAGTGTGAAGGCTGAGAGTGTAAACATTTATCGAATTATTGAAATTTCTCAATGGTTTTTGAAATTGTATTACCTTATGTGAATCCAAATTTGCTTACCTAGTTGTTAAACATGTTTACTAATACTGGTAGGTAAAAATTCTCAGTGAATAGGCTCCTATATTTCAGGATCTTGTAAAGACGTGTAAACCCCATTATCCCATGCAAAGCTATATAACCCCATTAATTATTTGGTTAGGTTAGGGTGACATTCCTCGTGGTATTATTGCATTATAGGACCACCTCTGTTTTCCAGTTGAAATAAAGGCTTTCTGCTAGTTTTTTATGTGTTTTAAGCGAATCTGACCTTCATTTCCTCCGGAAATTAGTCCTTCACTCTGAAAAATTAACCGTTAGTTAAAAATCACTGGGAAAAATTAACCGTTCGTTAAAAATCACTGGCATTCTGGTAAGTGAAGAGTTGCTGTAGCCGCCCGTTACTTAGTTTCAAATCGCGCACTGAGTTAATGAAATAATGGGGTTAGGTTAAATTAGGTTAGGTTAGGTTAGTTTAAAACACATAAAAAACTACCAAAATTTTTTTTATTTCAATTGGAAAATAGAGGTGGTCCTATAATGCAATTTTACCTTCCTCGTAAATATTTATAACCATAGAGCACCCTGGGGTACTCCTCTTTACAATACCCAGATTCTCTTAATTTCATAACTCCTTAGTAATTGTCTGCAATGGTATGTGACTTTGTATTAAAATTCCCTTCTTGTTTGTTATTATAATATCACTTTGAGAACATACATGCAGTTTTCTCAATGCCATTTTTTTTCAAGATTTATTGTTATAATTGTAGTTCTAGTGAGCTATTGGTATAATATGACTAGACTGGGTAAGTAATAAACTCTTAAACTATATTGGAATTTCTTCTCATACAATGATAGAAATATTAATTTCTTGTTAAATCACTGTCTTGTGACTACTTTTTCGCCATATTTGATTCTGTGAATAGTGTGTTACAAATTTCAAGCAACTCAGCTAGAAGAACATATTGAAATTGTTGGTAATTGCTTATATATGTCACTGCAATTCACTTTTAAAATTATATATTGTTAGATCTGGTATCTTTACAAATTTTAGAAATTTAGTATGGAGTTAAAATTTTTTTCATCGTAATTCTCTGATAATAATATGGAAGCTTCTCAAAGCTCTATGTGTGGTATAGATGTATATTTTTTTTTACAAAGTAAGTTTATGGAGGCATTAAGAAAATAATGCACTATATAGATTTGTTGTATTTGGTATGATTGTCACAAATCTATTACAGAGTGATGCATCAGTCCATCCACAAGTCAGCATCAAGCATCTTCAAAACATGAACTGTTTTTTGCATGGATACACACCAACGCCTATTTTATCATTTGCGTTGATATATTGATATTTTATAATCTGTATAAAAAATTTAATGTCATTAACTTACTCGGCTTTTTAGAGATGGGTGGATTCTATCCAAGTGAGGAGTTTGAACCTCAGGAGTTTCATATCTCCTTTTCCTTGGGTGGGGGACAAGAATAGAACCTCATCATCCTTTACATCTCAGAAAAATTTATTAAATAATTTTGATCTAGAGGATAGGGAATTACCCCTTCTTTATATTTTCCTCTCTCAAAGAGTAATTTTTTTGCTTTTACTCAGCCACTCCCTTTATAAGTAATATAAAGTAACTTTATATTAGACAATGACAGTTCTAGTGGTTATGAAGTGGACTTTTTTTTTTCCTTGAGGTTTCGATAAGTAAATTGCTCTTCTTAGCTTTGGTGTTTATGACATTTTAATTTGAAAAATTAGGTATAGCTGACTGAACTATGAAGAAAATTGAAACAAGTTATTCATAAATGATCATCAGCTCAGTCTTTTTGGGTTTTTATAAATGGGCTTACTCAGCATAGTTTAGTTAAAATCATGCTATCCTTTCTTTTAGAAATAGGTAGGGTTAAAGAGAGATATGGCAAGAATGTGGTGTGAACTATTTTCCATAATGAACCAGGCAAGCCTTTAGTGACAAATGTTTATATTTAGAAGTGAACTTTAATTATTGCATTTCTAAGTTTATATATTGAAATATTACAATTATTATTAGTCTGTCAAACATCATTTGTGGATATATATATATATATATATATATATATATATATATATATATATATATATATATATATATATATATATTATATATATATATATATATATATATATATATATATATGGGGTCCTCGATTAGTGTCAGGGTTCTGTTCCCGACAGCTGACTAAAAGCAGATTTCAATGTAAGTCGGAATACACCTCACTTCAAACCCAGGTCCCCCAACCTATGTTTAAAGTAAATAATTTAAAACATTGGAAAAAACTATATGTTCATAATCTATGATAAAAATATTACTAAAACTAATCTTAATAGTATTGCTTACCTTTAAAATTAACATCAATCTATAGAAATAAAGTTCTCATTGTAAGATACAGGTTCTGTATAATAAAGCTACACTTATAAACATAAAAGATTTCTGTACTGTATTACAGTACAATAATACTGTGTAGTACAAAACTGTAGGTACTGTATTGCTTTACTCATGTGCTTTGCTTGCATAGGGAGGAAGAGACTGGGCTTATTAGGAGGAAGCTGGAGAGGCAGGTGCTGATGAGACTGGGGCAGGTGAGTCTGGAGAGGCAAAAGAGTATACAGTACAGTACATACTCTATAGAAAAAAATACTGTACTATAAGTTCTCATTGTAAGATACTGTATAAGAAAACTACACTTATAAACATAAAAAATATTATACAAAACTGTGCCTACTTTTACTCATGTTGTTTGATGATCATGGCCAAGGTAGTAAGGGCTAATCCGAGATTGTGATTACCTAATTGTGTTTACGGGAAAGAGCCCAAAGCTCGTATCTTCCCGTCTCCTGTGGTCAGTGTTCGTAGAAAACTATCCCTTTTCAGCATGGTTTACCACTTCAATTTTAATATCCATGGTGATGGATTTTCTTTTCTTAGTGACACTGCCATCAGAACTATCACTAACATGCTTTGAAGGCAGACTAATGTCAGTAACGAGTGAACACAACGAGAGAGCAGATGAAGGCACTAGACACAATATGGTGGGGGCGGGAATAAACTAAGATGTGCTTCTTCTCCCTCTTCTAATACCGCGTGATGCCTGATTCTTACACTACGCTCAACAAACTGTTTTGAATAAAATCATATTTACAGCTGTGTTTGGTATTTTTTTTTAATTCAATATAATTCTTAAGTAAAACTAAATATATAAACAAATTAATAAAGCCATTAACTTGAGAAATACAAATACAGCTGTTTTTGCCAGTTATGTATTTCAAATAAAATTGTATTTACAGCTGTGTTTGGTACTTTTTTTATTTTGAATTCAATATAATTATTCAGTATAACCAACTGTATATAAAAAAATAAATTAATAAAACCGTAAACTTGATAAATACGAATACAGTACAGCTGTGTTTTCTAGCTTTGTTTCGTGTGTACAGTATTGCATACCTTTACTTGTGTAATCTTAAGACAAAAAATAGTGAAAGTACACTATACAGTATTGCTTACCTTTACTTGTGTGTAACCCCTTACTTAATAATTTCTGCTAACACACTGGGAAAACTCTTTTGCTCCTTTATCATCACCACTAGTAACTTTATCTTGCACTCTCAGGTTAAGCATATTAGCACGATTCAAGAAATGATTAAATCAACACTTACTGGTCACAAACTCTTCACTTTCACTCCCTTCCCCCTTTTCACGGCATCAAACAATCCTTTAACCCTTTCCTCTAGACTCACTGGGATACGTTGTCAGTGCTGATAATCAAGCCAAAGTACTAGAAATCTCTCCATCTCCATCATAAGGTCGCTACGCTGATTAGTAATACTTACATGTGTAAGGATGCTATCTTAATCCTTAATAATCATCGCCATGGTCAAACAGGTTAACCCCAGTGAGCAGCCAATGTTCTTGGCATTGTCTTCCTTTTCTGAGCGTTTTACTATTTCAGTTTTGAGTTCCATAGTTATGGCTTTCTTTTTCTTCGCAGCCATGCCATCAGATATATTACCACTACACTTGGGAGACATAGTAAAAAGTAGTCTCCGTGGCAAAATGGTAGCGTCTGCGACTCTGAGGCGGCAGGTCGAGGGTTTGCGTCCCGTTGCGGACTGAGGTTAGTAAGGGCATGCACTCAGAGTAACGATTACATCTGCCAAAACAAGTCCTTCGTAAGAAGGCAACCGTCCTTGCCCCTTAGTAGAAAAGGGAGTTCATGACATAAAACCGAATCCACACTTGGGAGACATAGTAAGGTCAATAACGAGTGAACACAAGCGAAACCATCGAGAGAACAGATGAGAACAATAACAATATGGTGTGCTTGAGTAAACTGAGCAATGGAACTTCTTCTTTTCAATCTATTGCTAAGTGACAACATATTCTTTTGTGACACTCAAGAAACTATTTTGCATGATCGTGTTTGGTAATTTTGTAAATAGATTAAATTTAATTCCTTCAAATAACCAAATACATAAACAAATAAATAAATTAAACCTGTGAAGGATTTCCTATTTATTATTAACCTTCAATCTCATATCCCCCTAATTTCGGATATCCTGACACAGCTTTGGTATAGGCCTACAAACGATCTCGAAATTAAATCCTCCACCAATAGAAATATAATTAATATTATTTGCATAAGCATACATGCAAATATTTATAAGGGGTTTGTGAACTGCTATGTAAATTATTAAATAAACTCTCCTCACCTTAGATTAAAACTTCTTTATACAGAATAATGAATTTTCAAACATGTACTTTACCTATGAGTGTTCTACAAAAATGACCTCATTCTGTCTCTCAAACGTAGTTATAAGCATTGTTAGAAATAAGTTAATTCTGTTCTTATCTATCTTGAAGCCCAGATGTCTCCAACAAAAGTAGTTCTTCAACAGGAGTGTCTCGTAGCGTCCCTTTATATGCACCATCAGGAATCACAGTAGCAATAGTATTTCATAAATCTCAGCTACGACCGCTTTCACACATCAAATTCATGTCACAAACATGAGTGTCGTAGCGTCTCATGAGGGCAACTAATTACTCATTATTAAACGTTTATGCACCAAAAATGATCATGGTAGCAATTGTATTTCATAAATCTCAACTACATCTGATTTCACACATTTAAACATGAGTGTCTCGTAGCATCGCATGAGAATAACTAACTTTTTGTCAGAAAGTCTCACAAAACTTCCTTTGTCTGCCCGTGGAAACAATTACATATAACGGTTCTTTGTTTGCACAGGCAAGAGAATAAGCATTATCCCGAGGGGTTGACAGATTTGTGGTTAAACCTTTGGTGTCTCAGATTCCTCTCTCTCTTCTACAGCTGGTCCAAAGAATGAATTACTCATTATGCCTATGAATATACACCTAGTTCTTAGAATAACGGGAAGATAGGTTCTCAGAAGAGCCGCGTATATTGATTTTTGCATAATTTAACAAGTTATTTTCCATAAGAAACAATGATAATGGGATATAGCTCATTCCACAACTGTCCATAGACCCACTATACCAAAGATATAAGATTAGTAAAACATATTTTATAAGTACAGAGCAAAGCAGAAGGACCTGTAGTTATTTATATAAACATGCAAATAGTGTACAGTATAAAAGATATACAGATTTACTGCACAGTAAACAAATAATATTCGATTGCATTACGTGGTAGAGGAGCAGGAGGATGTGTGAAAACAAACCTCTATCGGCAAACGTTTTGCCACTTCCGTATCAGCTGATGCACTCTCGCACGCTGTTTCTCTGATGATATTATATCGAAAGTTTGTCTGCTGTTTGTTCTTTTAATGCTTTTTTTTCAATTTTCTTCATAATATTTGATCTCATCAATCGGTAGGAGAGGAGGAGGATGCGGGAGAACGAACCTCTATCCACAAACATTTTGCCACTTCCGTATCAGCTGATGCACCCTTGCACGCTATTTTCCTGACAATATTATATCGAAAGTTTGTTTGCTGTTTGTTCTTAATGCTTTTTTTCAATTCTCTTCATAATATTCGATCTCATTAAGCTGTAGAAGAGGAGGAGGATGCGGGAAAATGAACCTCTATCCACAAACATTTTGCCACTTCCGTATCAGCTGATGCCCCCTCACATGCTATTTCCCTGACGATATTATATCGAAAACTTGCTTCCTGTTTGTTCTTAATGTTTTTTAAAATATTCTTCATAATATTCGATCACATTAAGCGGTAGAAGAGGAGGAGGTTGTGGGAGAATGAACCTCGATCCACAAACGTTTTGCCACATCCGTATCAGCTGATTCCCCCTCGCACGCTATTTCCCTGACAATATTATATCGAAAATTTGTTTGCTGTTTGTTCTTAATGCTTATTTTCCATTATTTTCATAGTATCCGATCGCATTAAGCTGTAGAAGAGGAGGAGGATGGCAGAAAAGTGGCTCCGAGGCGGTCGATTATTTACTAAAACGAAAATATTTTTTTAGAATTTTTTTGTATGGGCGTTATTTGCGAATTTCGTATTTTTTTACTATTATTTTTTAAGGGCGTCATTACAATTTCGGCAATAAAAAACACGCGGAAAAAGCGGACAAGGTGTACGTGTAAATTTGATATACAGTAATCCCCCCTTTATTGCGGTAGTTCGGTTCCGGGACCCGGCGCGAGACAGGAAAACCGCGAAGTAGGATCAGCCTATATGTACATAGATATTTTAATTTATTTTTACGTTTACACTGTATAAACCCTCCCTCTACTGTTAACAAAACGCCCTTTACTTCATAAATAACAGCATGCAACGTAAATTTATATGAAAGTGATAGATAAAATTACGGTGAATGAAGTGGTAATTACATGACATACTCATGTACATAGGTATTTTACAATTATTTTTACGTTTACGTACTGTATAAATCCTCCCTGCACTGTTAAAAAAACACCCTTTACATTATAAATAACAGCAAGCAACGTAAATATACATGAAAGTGATAGATAAAATTACGGTGAATTAAGTGGTAATTACATGACATACTCATGTACATGGGTATTTTACAATTATTATAAATAGCAGCATGCAGCGTAAATTTATATGTACGTGATAGGTAAACTTACCGTGAATGAGGTGATGATGATCTTTCTTGACCCCGGAGGAATTTATTTCGCAGCCAATAAAAGCTTTACGGCTGCTTTTGGGGGGAGAAGAGCATGGTATGGGGAGTTGCTGTCGCTGTTTCTTCATTTGTTGGAAGATGGTATGGTAAGGAATCATGGCATCGTCGAGAAAATTACAGAAGGTCGCCGAACGAACCATATTATTGTCATATTCCTGCGAGAGTTGTTGGAGTACTTTAAAATGTTCATACATGGCTGCCAAACGTTCGAGTGTAAGGCCAGGTTCTTCAGTTTCTTCGTGTGTTTCCTCAAGTTCTTCCTCTTCTTCGCTCGCTGATTTCGTCCTTTCTTCCACGTCTTCATCAGTCAAAGGCTGCGAGTGGCAGTCAATCAGTTCATTCACATCTTCGGGAGTCATATCTTTAAAGCCTTCTCCTCCTAGCAATGCAGCCAACTTCACAGCTTTCGCAACTGCCGAGGTATGGACTTCGTCAGGAGCAAATCCCTTGTAGTCGTGGATGACTTAGCGCCACAATTTCTTCCAGCTGGCATTGATTGTGGCCGACTTCATCTCTTTGATTGCTTTCTAAATATTTTGTAGGCATGTGGCAATCGTGTAATTACGCCAGTACATTTTCACTGAGAAGTCTTTGTCCGAATCAATGGCTTCAACAAGGTTTGCCAGGGCATTTCGTGTGTAGAGGGCCTTGAATACACGAATAACGCCTTGATCCATAGGCTGAATCAGTGACGTCGTATTCGGTGGCAGGAACTCAACTTGAACACCGTCATATTGGAGATTGGTTGCGTGGCCACCAGCATTATCCATCAAAAGAAGGACTTTAAATTCAAGGCCTTTTTCCGCAAGATAAAGTTTTACCTGAGTGATAAAGCATTGGTGAAACCAGTCCGATGAGAGGCTTTTCGTGATCCATGCCTTAGGGTTATGCATCCAATACACTGGCAGCAGATTCTTATTCTTGTTCTTCAAAGCCCTAGGGTTCTTTGACTTGTAGATAAGCCCGGGCTTTAACATGAAGCCCGCAGCATTCCCGCACATGATGAGGGTAACGCGATCTTTGTGCGCTTTAAATCCCTGGGCTTTAGCTTCGTCCTTGAAGAGAAAAGTGCGAGATGGCATGCTCTTCCAAAATAACTCAGTCTCATCCATGTTGAAGACTTGCTCAGGAACATATTCCCCTTCGGCGATAATTTTCTTGAAGTCGTTCATGACGTAATTTTTTGCGGCAGCTGTGTCTGCAGAGGCAGCTTCAACATGCACTGAAACGCTTTTTAGGCCATAGCGTTTTTGAAATTTGATGAACCATCCCTTGCTAGCAACGAACGGTTGTATCCTTGATGGAGAATCGCTGGAGGGTCCTGGTTGTGGGTCGTCGATATCTTCTTCTCTCTCCTCTCCATGGTCGCCACTGTCGTCATCGGGTTCATTTGCAGCGAATGTCTCGTACAGCTTCTTCGCCTTTGTTTCTATGATATTAGTGTCTAAGCTGATGTTTTTCTTTCTGCAATCAGCAATCCACAGGGCCAAAGCAGCTTCCATCCGCACTACTGCCTTATTGCGGGATGTTACGACCCTCTTCGTTGATTTATCAAAAGAAATAGTCGCTGTTTTCCTGATATTTGCCTCGTCCTTTTTGATGTAGCGAACAGTAGATTCATTGAGGCCATAATAGTGGCCAACATCCACAAACCTTTTTCCTTCTTTCATCATATCTAAGAGTTTCACTTTATCTACAATGGTTAACATTTTCCTTTGCCGCTTAGGCTGACTACCAGAAGCCTTAGAAGGTGAAGGACGTTTGGGAGGCATTGCAAAGGTTAAATTACTCGTGAAAACACAATCACAAGCAAAACGTATTAATAAGCACAACGAGAACGGCGCACGCGTGAGTTAGACTGAGCGAGTGAGGCGGCTCGTTAGAAATTGGAGGGAAAAGCAAACTGCAATGAAAACGCCAATCAGACCCCATGATACAGATCATATTGAAAAACAATTCTGTGATTCGTCGTCTCCCGACCTTTCAGCCAATAGCATTCCATGAGCTATCTCACGTAGGTGAGAGCCTTTTCGTTTTCCGAAACGCTGATAGCGGTATCGTATTTTACATGGTGCAATACTGTTAGTACTTTATGTTTTTTATTATTTTTTCACTGTTTTATTATTCTTAGGCTAGGAAATACTTGTTTTATCAATAAAATAATGAAAATTTTAATATTCACTTGGTCACGTAGGTGAGAGCCTTTGCGTTTCCCGAAACGTGATACCGGTATCGTATTTTTCATGGTGCAATATTGTTAGTACTGTATTTATGTTTTTTACTATTTTTTACTGTTTTATTATTCTTCAGGCTAGGAAATACTTGTTTTATCAATAAAATAATGAAAATTTTAATATTCACTAGGTGACGTAGGTGAGAGCCTTTGCGTTTTACGAAACACTGATACCGGTATTGTATTTTACGTGGTGCAATACTGTTAGTTTCTGTTTTTTACAATTTTTTACTGTTTTATTATTCTTAGGCTAAGAAATACGTTTTTTTTTTTATCAATAAAATCATGAAACTACTGGAAATAGAAATATATATGCTAGCTCACGTAGCTGCGACCCCAATACATTGTACGCTATCGAACACAAGCAAAACGTGAGTTAGACTGAACGAGTCTTTGTCTATTTCGCATGATGCAATACTGTGAGTTATACTGTACGTACGTATATCTAAATTTTTACTAGTTTTTACTGTTTTATTATTCGTAGGCTGGGAAATAATTTTTTTTTATCAATCAAATAATGAAATTTTTTTTTTTCAATAAAAAAAATGAAAATACTGAAAATTTTTATTTTTCAATACTTTAATATTTTTGCGTATACCCAAAAAATAAAAAAATAAAAAAAATAAAAAAACGCAATACAGTGAGAACGCGAACCAAGAAACGCGATACAGCGGGGGATCACTGTACACCTAGTTCTTGTAATAACACGAAGATATATTCTCAGAAGTGATGGGTAATGTGAAAATCGCTTAATGTAATGAGTCATTTGCCATAAGAAACAATGATAATGGGCATAGATACTTTCCATAACCATACATAGACACACTATGCCAAAGGTATAAGATAAGTAAAACACATTTTAAAAGTACATAATAAAGTGGAAAGACCTGTAATTATTTATATTAACATGCAAATTGTGTAGAATATAAAAGATATACAAATTTGCTGTACAGTAAACAAATTAATGCACTTTATTATACAGTGGACAACAGGCATACACTGAGACGTGCATGGTGGCGGTGAGCACGTAACTTAAGCGGTAGAAGAGGAGGAGGATGCTGGAGAACAAACCTCTATCTGCAAATGTTTTTGCTCTCGCACACTTTTTCCCTGATGATATATGGCAAGTTTATTTGCTGTTTGTTCTTAATGCTTTTTTTTCCATGCTCTCCATAATATCCGATCGCATTAAGCGGTAGAAGAGGAGGAGGATGTGTGAGAACGAACCTCTATCTGCAAACGTTTTTCCGCCTCTGTATCAGCTGATGCACTCTCGCACGCTATTTCCCTGACGATATTATATGGCAAGTTTGTTTGCTGTTTGTTCTTAATGCTTTTTTTCCATTCTCTCAATAATATCTGATCGCATTAAGCGGTAGAAGAGGAGGAGGATGCGGGAGAACGAACCTCTATCTGCAAACGTTTTGCCGCCTCCATATCAGCTGATGCACTCTCGCACACTATTTCCCTGACAATATTATATGGCAAGTTTGTTTGCTGTTTGTTCTTAATGCTTTTTTTCCATTCTCTCAATAATATCCGATCGCATTAAGCGGTAGAAGAGGAGGAGGATGCGGAAGAACTAACCTCTATCTGCAAATGTTTTTCCGTCTCCGTATCAGCTGATGCACTCTTGCACGCTATTTCCCTGATGATATACAAACCTTAACACAAATACATTTAGAACAAGCGATATATCCACGCAGTATGCTGAGTAAAGAGACACTGAAGCATATGGCAGCATGGCGGAGAAGTGCCTCCAAGGCGGTCAATTATTTACTAAAATGAAATTTTTTTGTTCAGAATTTATTTGCATGGGCGTTATTCATGTATTTTGAATTTTTTTTCTATTATATTTTAGGGGCATTATTCCAATTTCGTGGATTTAAAACACGCGTAAAAAGAAAATGAGTGTAAATTAATAGGTATACATACTACATCCGTAAATATACATACAAGCACATAAACTACAATAAATGAAACTATCATGCAAATAACACTTCCATATGTACGTAGAAATAAACTGTCTTGAAATATATTCAAGACAACACCATTAATTTGATATACAGTGATCCCTCGTTTATCGCGGGGGTTAGGTTCCGGGACCGACCGCGATAGGTGAATTTCCGCGAAGTAGGATCACCCTATATGTACATAGGTATTTTACATTTATTTTCACGTTTACTGTATAAATCCTCCCTGTACTGTTAACAAACCACCCTTTACTTCATAAATAACAGCATGCAAGCATAAACTTATATGAAAGTGATAGATATACTTACTGTGAATGAGGTGGTAATGACATGACATACTCATGTACATAGGTATTTTACAATTATTTTTACGTTTACTGTATAAACCTCCCTGCACTGTTAAAAAACCACCCTTTACTTTATAAATAACAGCATGCAACGTAAATTTATATGAACGTGATAGGTAAACTTACCATGAATGAGGTGGTCATGACGTTTGTAGACTCCAGAGGAAATTATTCCGCAGCCTATAACAGCTTTACGGCTGCTTTTTGCGAGCAAAGAACATGGTAATGGGGAGTTGCTGTCGATGTTTCTTCTTTTGTTGGAAGATGGTCTTGTAAGGAATCATGGCATCGTCAAGAAGATTGCAGAAGGTAACCGAACAAACCATATTATCATCATGTACCTTCGAGAGTTGTTGGACTGCTTTCACATATTCATACACGGCTGCCAAACGTTCGAGTGTAAGGCCAGGTTCTTCAATTTCTTCGTGCGTTTCCTCAAGTTCTTCTTCTTCCTCTTCTTTGCTTGCTGATTTTGTCATTTCTTCCAAGTCTTCATCAGTCAAAGTGGCAGTCAATCAGTTCATTCACATCTTCAGGGGTCATATCTTTAAAGCCTTCTCCTCCTAGCAATGCAGCCAACTTCACAGCTTTCGCAACTGCCGAGTTGTGGACTTCGTCAGGAGCAAATCCCTTGTAGTCGTGGATGACTTCGGGCCACAACTGCTTCCAGCTGGCATTGATTGTGGCCGGCTTCATGTCTTTGATTGCATTCTGAATATTTTGAAGGCATGTAGCAATCGTGTATTTACGCCAGTACGTTTTCATTGAGAATTCTTTGTCCGAATCCATGGATTCAACCAGGTTCGCCAGGGCATTTCGTGTGTAGAGGGCCTTGTACGCACGAATAGCCCCTTGATCCATAGGCTGAATCAGTGACGTTGTATTCGGTGGCAGGAACTCTACTTGAACACCGTTATATTCAAGATTAGTTGCGTGGCCACCAGCATTATCCATCAAAAGAAGGACTTTAAATTCAAAGCCTTTTTCCGCAAGATAAATTTTGACGTGAGGGATAAAGCATTGGTGAAACCAGTCCGATGTGAGGCTTTTCGTGATCCAGGCCTTAGGGTTATGCATCCAATACACTGGCAGCAGATTCTTGTTTTTATTTTTCAAAGCCTTAGGTTTCTTTGACTTGTAGATAAACCCGGGCTTTAACATGAAGCCCGCAGCATTTCCGCACATGATGAGGGTAACGCGATCTTTGTGCGCTTTAAATCCCGGGGCTTTAGCTTCTTCCTTGAAGAGAAAAGTGCGAGACGGCATTCTCTTCAAAAATAACCCAGTCTCATCCATGTTGAAGACTTGCTCAGGAGCATATTCCCCTTCGGTGATAAGTCTTGAAGTCGTTGTTCACGTAATCTTCTGCTGCAGCTGTATCTGCAGAGGCAGCTTCGCCATAAACCGAAACGCTTTTTAGGCCATAGCGTTTTTGAAATTTGGCGAACCATCCCTTGCTTGCCACGAGCGATTGTATCCTCGGTGGAGAATCGCTGGAGGGTCCTAGTTGTGGGTCATCGATATCTTCTCTCCCCTCCTCCTCTCCACGGTCACCACTGTCGTCGTCGGGTTCATTTGCAGCAATTGCCTCGTATAGCTTCTTCGCCTTTGTTTGTATGATATTGCTGTCTATGCTGATGTTCTTTCTGTGAGTAGCAATCCACAGGGCCAAAGCAGATTCCATCCGCACTGTTATCTTATTGCAGGATGTTACGACCCTCTTCGCTGATTTATTAAAAGTAATAGTCGCCGTTTTCTTGATATTTCCTCGTCCTTTTTGATGTAGCGAACAGTAGATTCATTGAGGCCAAAATAGCGGCCGACATACGCAAACCTTTTCCCTTCTTTCAGCATATCTAACAGGTTCACCTTATCCGGTATGGTTAACATCTTCCTTTGCCGCTTAGGCTCACTACCAGAAGCCTTAGAAGATGAAGGATGCTTGGGAGGCATTGCAGAGGTTGAAATACGCGAGTAAAAAAATTACAAGCAAAATGTATAAATAAGCACAACGTGAACGGCGCACACGTGAGTTAGACTGAACGAGTGAGGCGAGACAATGGAAGATGGTGGGAGAACCAAACTTCAATGAAAAAGCCAATCAGACCCCATGATACAGAACATACAGAAAAACAATTCTGTGATTCGTCGTCTCCCACCCATTCATCCAATAGCACTTCATGAACTATCTCACTTTGGTGCGAGCCTTTGCGTTTTCCAAGATGCCAATACATTGTACGCTATCATACAATATTTTACATGGTGCAGTACTCTGAGTTATATGTTTAAATTTATGTTTTTTACTATTTATTACTGTTTTATTACTCTTAGGCTAGGAAATACTTGTTTTATCAATAAAATAATGAAAATTTCAATATGTACTAGCTCATGTAGGTGCGACCCTTTTCGTTTTCCGAAACGCTGATACCAGTATTGTATTTTACATGGTGCAATACTGTTAGTATTTATGTTTTTTACTATATTTTACTGTTTTATTATTCTTAGGCTAGGAAATACGTTTCTTTATCAATAAAATAATGAAACTAATGGAAATTTTAATATATGCTAGCTCACGTAGGTACGACCCTTTGCGTTTTCTGAAACGCTGATACCGGTATCGTATTTAACATGGTGCAGAGTTACATGTTCAAATTTATGTTTTTTTTTACTATTTCTTGCTATTTTATTATTTGTAGGCTGGGAAATACATTTTTTTTTATCAGTAAAATAATGAGAAAAAAAAAATTTTCAGTGGAAATATTTTATTTCTTAAAATTTTAATATTTTCGCATATTCCCATAAAAATAATCGCTAACAAAAAACAGCGATACAGTGAATCCGCGATATGTGAACTGCGATATAGCGAGGGAACACTGTATACATATGGAACAATGCCGTGTAATAACGTATTCGTCTGCCATGCTCAAGTAACTGTTCTGCATAATATCCTATTTACGGCTATGTGTATGGTAATTTTGTAAATAAATTCAATATAGGCCGTGAAATATCCAAATACATAAATAAATAAAGCCATTAACTATTTATATTCAAATACAGCAGTGCTATTTGCTGTGTATTTGTCCGCCACGCTCTCAAACTGTACAGCACGTGAAGTTTATATTTACCTCACAAGCCAGGTAGGCCAAAAAATTTATTTTTTAATAATTTATTAATAATTTATGAGCCTCTGTTGTAACACAGAATCGTGTAACTCTTGGACCACATAAACTGGGGACTCCCTGCAATTTCATATTAATCATTGCAGATTGTCTTTTGGTATTTGTAAAGGTCTTGCAGATAACTAAAAGAAATGATAAAATGTAAATGAGAAAATCGGTGCTATTAGTGAAGTGTGATTGCATAATAATGACTGCAGTATGATTCCTTTAATCTTTAAATGTTCTATATTTAGGTTGCATATAATTAAACGTGCATATAAAAAAAATCTGGACATAACTTGGTGTCATTTTTTATTGATTAGTGCACTACTGCATTTAAAAAATTGGGAGTTCTGTTTTATTTTTTCATTACTTTTCCTCTTTTTAGTTACTGAAAATTTATAAGTCTTATCCGTCCTTGGTTAGAATACTGCTGTCATATCTGGGATGCTTCTTCTTATAATTATATCCTTGATCAATTTGAATCTATGGAAGTAACACTCAATAATGACCCTTCTCTTACTTCTGATCTATATTCTCTTTCTCTTTGACATAAGGTATCATCCTTTTCTCTTATCTTTTATTACTATTTCCATTGCTGCTCTGATGAATTGGTGAGTTGCATCCCTCCACTGCTTGGACTGTTCTTTCAAGCCTGTGTTTTTCCTATTCTTCATCATTCTCTTATTCTTCCATGTTCTTAAGCTTCCACTTTTTCTTCATCTCAATGTTTACTTGGTGCCCAGGCCTATTGAAGGCAACTTTCTTGCCTTTCCCAGTGTTACACTTCATAAAAATTTATATAAATAATATTCTGTAAAGAATTACTTCACTTTCTCCAGACTCACTTCACAAAACTGCTTGCAAATGCTTTCAAGCCTTCGCATTGATGTTGAAAAACATAAGTTTCATTTGTGATGAGTGATTTTACTCAATGTATTATTAGTCCAGTACTGATATCCTGGTATTTACATGAGTAATTGGGTTCACTAGCAGTGGAAGTAAGAATTTGCGTGGGCACAGGACATATTCATAAATTTGACGATATTTTGCATGTAACCTATTTCCAGCTTCATATAGTATATGGTAATATATTTCAAATCCTATATTACGAGTAAGGTGCATTGCTACTATGCAAAATATATATAAAAACATAAAGATAATCACTATGGCACAATAATATATGTTAAAGAAGTATAAAACATACAAGTGAAGAGGTTTACTAAACCTCTGTATTGAAAATTCATGTATCAAATTAAGTGATATTAACATGTCGTTACTTTCGTGTACAGTATCATGAATCCACTACACACTTTGTATAGTAAAATAAATGTACAGATGCTCCAAAGTTTATGAACGAGTTATATTCAGAATGGCCTTTCAAAACTTGAATTATTTGTAAATTCATACATAGTATGTACAGTACTGTATTGGGTGTACAATACTGTATATGTCTAGCAAGCATTTTTACATGATGTATGTAACATTATAAAGTTGTGTTAGAACACACGGTGTTACAGTTGTTTACTCATCCTAAAGGCAATTTAATAAAACATAAAATATATTTATAAACTTTAATACAGTAATAATAATGTACAGTAAGTTTGCAGTGATGGATGTGAGATGGTAAGGTGTTGCGGAGTTACGTATTTCCTTTCAAATCATAGGCACAATACTGCCATAAAACAAAAAACAAATTTTATATATAATTTTTAACAATGAAAATGTTATTTTTACATTTGAAACTGGTTAGAACAAATCAGTACAGTACATTTGTTTTCTTATCGAAAAGACAATTTTTGTAATGAAACATAAAGCAAATTATATTAATGAATTGTGATAAGTATAATAATGATAAATTGTAATAATAATACCTAACTTTGAAACCGGTAGAGCAGGTTTGAGGTGACGCATGAGAGATGGTAAGGTTTTGTGGAGTTACGTACCATACTGTACATACATATTTTTCATTTTGTAGATGTATGCTGTAATAAAGCATAAATTATATTAATATATTGTAATAATAATAATATTTATAAATTGCAATAATAATAATAACCTTTGAAACTGGTAGAGTAAGTTTGAGATGATGGATGAGAGATGGTAATATGTTGCAGAGTTACGTAAAGTAATAAATTTATTTTCCTAAAGACAATTTTTTTTTAATTCAACACAACATAGATTATATTAATAAATTGTGATAAGAATAATATTAATAGATTGTAATAATAATACCAACTTTTGAAACTGGTAGTGTAGGTTTGGGGTTACAAATGAGATATGGTAAGGTTTTTCGGAGTTACATATCATACTGTTTGTACATTTTTTCTTATCATGGACACAATGCTGTACTGACATAAAGCATAAATTATATTAATAAATCTTAATACTAATAATATTAATAAATTTTAATAGTAATAATATCCTTTCAAAATGGTAGAGTAGGTTATAGATGATGGATGAGAGATGGTAAGATGTCATGGCATTATGTACAGTAATAAATTTGTTTTCTTATTGTAAAGACATCATTTTTTAATTAAAGCATAAAGCATAGATTATATTAATGAATTGTTATAATAATGATATTGAAAGGTAGTAATACTGGTAGAGTGATTACCTAATTGTGATTACCTAATTGCGTTTACGGGAAAGAGCCCAAAGCTCGTATCTTCCCGTCTCCTCATCGGTTCCATTTTAGACTTAGTGATACTTATCATACCTGTCCTTAAAACTATGGATTGAGATAGCATTAACTACCTCCTCGCTTAGCGAATTCCAATTATCAACTACTCTTACACTGAAAAAGTATTTCCTTACATCCTGCGAAGAAGTTTTCTTACGAAGCTTCAAACTATGACCTCTAGTTCTAGAGCCAGCCATATCAAAATATCGATCCCTATCCACTCTATCATAACCATGAAGGAATTTAAAGACTGTCACCATATCCCCCCTCACTCTTCTAGCTTCCAGTGATGGTAAGTCTAATTCCCTCAGCCTCTCATCATAACTGAGATTGTGTATTTCTGGCACCAGTTTCGTGGCATGTCTTTGAACTTTTTCAAGCTTAGCTATGTGCTTTTTCAAGTGCGGATTCCAAAAGGGGGCTGCATATTCGAGTTTTGGCCTCACATAGGTTACATAAATATTTCTGAACATTTCCTTGTCCATGTGCCTGAAGGCTACCCTTACATTTGATAAGAATGCATATGCTGCCCTTACTATGCCATTTAAATGTATTTCTGGAGACAAATCTTCCAGTATGTTTACTCCTAGATCTCTCTCATTTTCTGTCTCTTGAAGTTGTACTCCAGCCACCGAGTAGTCAAGCTTGGGCCTTCTTGCACTTGTACCCATTCTCATTACCTTACATTTTGAAGTATTGAATTTCATTAGCCACTTTTCTGACCACTCATGCAGATTATTTAGATCCTCCTGAAGTTCTCTACCATTGTTCTCGTTTTTTACTTTCTTCACAATCTTTGCATCATCTGCAAACATATTCATGAATGAATTTACAGACTCTGGTAGGTCATTTACATATACAAGGAACAAAAGTGGCCGTAAAACTGAACCCTGTGGAACTCCACTACTAACTCTTCTCCATTCAGACACTGAGTGTCTTACTCTAACCCTCTGTTCCCTTCCTTCTAAGTAAGTTTTTATCCATTCCAAAACATTTCCACCTATTCTAGCCATTGATTGCAGCTTCCTAATAAGTCTCCTATGTGGAACAGTGTCAAATGCTTTCTGG
>JAXCGZ010009747.1:0-86021 GCA_037179515.1 Halocaridina rubra | reverse complement strand
GAGATAGCATTAACTACCTCCTCGCTTAGCCAATTCCAATTATCAACTACTCTTACACTGAAAAAGTATTTCCTTACATCCTGCGAAGAAGTTTTCTTACGAAGCTTCAAACTATGACCTCTAGTTCTAGAGCCAGCCATATCAAAATATCGATCCCTATCCACTCTATCATAACCATGAAGGAATTTAAAGACTGTTACCATATCCCCCCTCACTCTTCTAGCTTCGAGTGATGGTAAGTCTAATTCCCTCAGCCTCTCAACATAACTGAGATTGCGTATTTCTGGCACCAGTTTCGTGGCATGTCTTTGAGCTATGTTATTGCTGGGTTCAGCTGCTTTGAAGGCCAGTGCAAGAAATGCAGCTGCCAAGAAGCCTGTAACCAACACATCCCCAATCCCTGAAGCACCCACCATGTGACTTTGCCCACCTATCACGGTGTTTCCAGAGACATTAGATGATGATTCAACATCTTTGTTTATAGCAGCCCATAAGGCAGCTATATTGAAAAGCTTGGCCAGGCTTGCCATTTTATATTCTACTGTTGCCCTCTGGTATGTGGAACAATCCTTAGATTAAGCTGGAGTTCACCATAAATTGGACATTTGAGCCCATCCATAGAGACTTTACAGTGCTTTATTACTTGAGCTTCACCACATTTGGAGCAATGCAACACATAACAGCAAACGTTATGAGTATGGTATTTATCCATACATTTGAAGTACCAGAGAAAGGTGTGCTTAATATGGTGCAAAAGATAAGGAACCTTATCAGTGACTACACTAAAAGGGAGAGAAAAGATTGGGACTAGGAAACCTACTCTGATGCACCCAGTGGCTACCCTAACCCTCTCAAAAAATTAATTGAAATTATTAAGGCTTTCTTCTCTTTCATGGCAATTAGTCCTTTAACACATTAAGCAAAACACTGTTTATGTCCCTTACATTTAATGGCTGAAAGTATCAAACCACCCATCATCCAAACCTAGTGACTTACTTGACATAGGTCTATAACTATCTTTTCATTTTCAATTTGTACCACAACCAAGCCCTTTTTATCATTTGGCATTGTCTCTAACATTAATACCTTTCCAAATGGTGCTCCTCTAGCTCCAAGAGATGCTCCTTAGCCCTGCTGACCAAGTGTAAAGCTACATCACCAAATGGTTATATCATAAATGCGTTTGAAGGATATTGACGATCTTGTCCAACATGGGACTTGGCAGGCTTTTCTTAATTTAAGAAACCTGAAAACCTTTGATATCCAAAAGATCCGCTGTGACAGTGGTAAATGGGGCACTTAGATACATCTCATGGAAGGTCAGCAGCTATGAGATGTTGTCCAACACCAGAGTTCATTCGATTGCCAAGGTAGAACTGGAAGATTTGACAGTAGCCTTAATAATCAAAATGTGTGGATATTAAGATCCATGATCCTTACTATCAGTCTTAGTCAGCGATATCTCACAAGGACTCCAGTATTATTACAATATAAGTAGGTTCCCTAACGTCTATTGGTGTTATTTTCAAGCAAGCCATTTGGATGTGTGGCTTGGAGAAATATGTCAAAAAAATTTAATTGGCACAAATGTAGTATATTTTCCTGTGAGCAACTGAATATGGCTTTTGACAGAGTTGTATTTAAGGCTTTATAGGATAGATCACAGAAGTGAGCTGCTACCATTCATAATTTATTATACAGTATTATAATATCCCAATTATTGTAAACGACTATAATGCTGTATTTACTGTATTTGCTGGTGTTAATGATTGACTTTCTTTGAGAATATAGTATTTACTTTTGTTATACACATATATATTTTAAGTTTAGTTTACACACAAGCAAAAGTATGAATTTGGCTATATTAATATGTAATACATAATTGCTGTGTCATATACTGAAGATTCAATATGCTTAAATGTAATAAGAGAAAAATGTCAAAATTATTATTGGGCTTTGGTTACTTGCTCATGTATGCATTTTTTTACACTTTAAAATGGTTATTTATGGTCACACCCTAGCCTATGAGCCTCATTTACTTCCAGTCAAGGCCATCTATTCCCATTCAGTACATAGAATGTTCTCATAGTCTGTTTTCAGTGTATCCATAAAGCAAAACACTATCACTATTAATCCGCATTCAAATGGTAGTGGACACAGACAGTTTGGAGTTGGGGAATTAAGGCTGGATGCCCTCCCTAACAACCCACAGTGGGCTTGAACATGGGTTTGTCGCTTCCTAAGTCAAATGCTCTAACCGCTCCACTCAAAACTTTTAGGATATCATGTTTTTGAAGGTTTTAGGTTATATACTTCTATCTCAATAAGATAACAATTTTTGTTTCTTACAAGAGCTACTACTTCTCAAGTGTTGGTTAAGGTGACTCCCACGCAGGACTAAGGATCCAGTTTGACTTAGAGCATCCCCATGGTCCCTTTAGTGTAATGTATGCTTTCACTGAGTTTGAACCCAATTTGGGGCATTAGGAAGTGCATCCAGCCATAATTTCTCAGCTCCAACTTGTTGGTGTTCACCCTCATTTGAATGTGGTATTATACACAAATTGACAAAACTGTTAGGGTAAACATAAAATGGTGGAGAAATTGCACCCACATTAACACTCTAAGACCTGTGCATTGGCAAGAATCTTGTAGTACTGTATTATATTCGAAGTGTCATTGTTATTTTCTCCTAGTTGCCTTTAACCCCCTTTCTTCCTCTTTTCTTGCTGATTATTCATTTAGGGTCATTGTTTTATATACTTCGTGTTAAAGTGAAAGAGACGACATTTTAGTATAGTGTGCCATATTGTGTTCAAGCTGGTAAATTTGCGTCATATTATAATGTGTGATTTACATATGTAGCTAAAAAAATAGCAGCGTTTTCATCCCACTTCTGAGATGATGTCCCCTGCAAGGTTAAGTTTATTTCAGTGAGTCTTTATCTGGTCGTGTTTCCAGTTCTCTTTCTTGATCCCAAAGTATATTGGTGATTCTCTTATTTATCTTTGTCTTCATCACCCAAGTTATGCTGATCTTGCTACCCTAACAAGGCTTTGCCACATTTAGTATACTCTATTTGTATCTGCTCTTGTGAGTTTGGTCTCCCAAAGCCTGGAAGAATGACCCATTGTCCGGGAATTCTCAGCGGGAACTGATGCTATGATGCTCTGTATGGTGACCCATACTTGCGTAAATTTGCTGTGGGACATATAGAAACTCAAGGATACCTCTTATTAAAAGACAAAACTATTTCTAGTTTCTTTTGGGGGAATCATATTCCTAAAATTTTGGGTGATAGAGGATGGAGACGTGCGGCAGTGGTTGAGAATGGACACTCCTGCCCACTGACTAGGGTAAAAATCCTCATCTGCAAGTGTGGATGAAATCTCTTACCCTTTGATTATGTAGTCACTAAGGTCTAGTATGGATGTGTTTTTTGTCATTTGCAACCCTATATTATGGACTTAGCAGAGCTCTTTGCCTGACTGAAGTCTATCAGGTAGCCTGTAGCTCTTTTCATAGAATCCAGTAAAAAGAGAATTATTTACTTTCCATACATTGAAGCATATTCCATGCTTCTTTTCTGAGATTTTCTTATCCACTAAAGTTCTTGTCGAGCCTGTTTTGGTTTTAACATTATATTTTGAGAAAAAGAATTGAATTTAGTGCCCCATAATTAGAAAATTATTTGTCTTTTCAAGGATTCCTTCATGCCTTTGTTTACAGAGTATCCTATGTATAATGTATATTTGTTGTTGTTTGAGATCAGCGGACTTTACTCCATTTTGTGTTTCCATCCATTCTCTAGTTCCTCAGTAATTTCTATCTTAGTTTTTATTTGTTGATAGCATTTTTTTCTTGTTACTTTTGAATGGGTTTATTTCTCCGTAATCCTAACCGTCTGAGTGGCTCGTTTCACAAAGAAGCCGTTTGCTTTACCTAGCAATTATATGATCATGAGACATAGGATTCTCAGGACCACAGTATCATGAGTTTTTTCAACCTACTGGAGGAATCAGTAACCCCAGGGAGTAGCTCTGCTCAATTACTTGTCAGTATAGATAATATGGCACAAATGAATTCGAATATTAAATGCCTTTTTAATATTGTTAAGGCATAGAGTGTTTTCTATACGGGTTAATGGATTTTCTTCCAAATAGTTTTGTGAAAATCTGAATATATTCCTAAGGATATCCCATTGCTCCATCAAAGTCACCCAAGCATGTTTTTGTCAAGGAACTTGAAGGCTTGTCAATGTATGCATTTCAAACTGACCTCTCATTGAATATATATATATATATATATATATATATATATATATATATATATATATATATATATATATATATATATATATATATATATATATATATATATATATATATATATATATATATATATATATATATATATATATATATATATAAATTATATAAATATATATATATATATATATATATATATATATATATATATATATATATATATATATATATATATATATATATATATATATGATTGTTCTTGTGAGGAACTACACTCCAATGGTTTTGTTATGATTGCTTTTATGATGAGCTACTCTTAAATGGTTCTGTTTTTATTGTTTCTACGAAGAGTTTTTGCACTTCAATGGTTTTATTTCCTGTAAACGAATTTGCCCCATTTGGGTAATGACTCGTTATAGTTTTCAGTAATATATATATATATATATATATATATATATATATATATATATATATATATATATATATATATATATATATATATATATATATATATATATATATATATATATATATATATATATATATATATATCTGTCAAAAGATGCATGTATCACTGATGATGGTTATCCTTAATCTCTTCAAAGACAGCCCTCATCTTCTAGATCTTCTATAAGATATATTTAGTTTTTCTCTATATTAACTAATTTATGGATCTTTAAATATCGATCCTATCCATCGTATGACCTCTTTAAATATATGTCACTTTCTTGGGCTTGTTGTTTTTCATGGCTTCAGAGGAAGGCTTCCTTAATACCCTTCACAAATACTGTACTGTATTAGTGCCCATCCATAGTATGGTCCAGAGGGCAGATTACTTGAATATGATGAGCATAAAAGGGCTACTTGAAAGAGTCTTCAGATTTTTTAGGGCTTCCTTGAAGGAAGGACTAAAAATATGTGAAATATATGTGCACGCTATATTTTAAGATGAAAACTAACATGCAGTCACTTCTTAAAACTGGTAAAACTATTTATCTGATAATGCATAATGTTATTATTTGTATCTGCATTAATAATATTTGCAAAATATTGCAGATGCACATTTTTAGAAATGAAATAGGAAATCTATCAGTTATATTCATTCTTGAGAGGAAAATAAGTTGCCTTTTTGTACCTTATGTCCAGTGTAACATTATGTGGTGGTGCCTTTTGCTGTGCCGCTACAATCCTCACGCCCAGTATGATGTGACGTTACCGTACCATGGCCAATGCAGAATCATTCAGTACTATGCGGCAAATGCGATGGTGCCACTGTAGTATGACACCTCTCATTTGTTTGTGGGCTATCGTCATGCGGCTGCACTGCCATATAGTGTGACACCATCCTAACTGGATCCCATTTCTTTTAAACTAGAGTCATTATAAAGAAGTGGTACAAGAAGGCCTTAGGATCGAACTTGAGCAATTTAAACATCATTTTGTGTATAGATTAATTGATGAAGTTTCCTACTGTTTTGAAGGATATGGTAACACTTTTGGTCTGCATAGTTGCAAATCTTTTAGGAAGGTTGACAGGAAATTGACCGAGATCAGTTATAATATTTTAAAATAAAGTCCTGCATTATCATTTGTAAAGAGAAGAGTAATTAATTTTGATAATTTATTACTTTGTAAGTTTCTAAGATTGTACACATGAAACCTTATAATTATGTGCAAGATCTAAAACTGCATATTGCTATTGGGTAACTGTTTTCTCCACTCTGATAAACACTTTACCCATAGTTAAAATAGGTGTACTATATACCTAACCTATTCACACTCTTCTGTCATTGATATTCCACTCTTTATGATTTTTCTTTCTATCACTTTTGAAAATACTGTTCAGTATTCCATGCTACACCTATTTCTTAACTAGCCTTTGATATACCAGTCTGTAACTATTCATTGCATTACTGTAAAAAAACGGATCCATTAAAGATGAGTAATCCCGTAAAGTTAAAATTATACCATAAAGTATTAGGTTAGGTACAGTTAGGTAAGGTTAGGGTTTGTGCCATGCCTTGTAAATATGAATAACCATAAAACACCCTTGGCCTACTCCTCTTTACAAGATCCGGAAAAACCTATGTAATTTTCCATCTCGCACCAATAGCTTATCAAGACTGGTTTAATCGTACTCTATACAGCTTCACTTAACTCTTGTGCCTTATCTTTCGGTCATGGTTACAGTAGGCGTATAAAGTACGCACATTGGCTATAAGCTAAGGTGAGAGTGTAATGGGTGGGTGCATGCCTGGTTGACTGGGGTCTCTTGGCAGGTGTGTTGTTTGTGGCCTCTCCTCCTCTCCCTCTCGTCGTCTCTCCTCCTCCTCAAACACGGCCTGTCACCTATAGTATACATAGCAGCAGTGGTGAGTACTTCTTTTTGGAGTTTATTGGTGAAGATATGTTTTGTTAGATTGTTAAAAACTGAATTGCCATATGTAACTGAGTGTGTTACTATTAGTGTTGTATAATGACAACCATTGAGTTTTTTTTATTTTGTCCTTTGCCACCTTTTAAGTATTAGACATTTTATGTGTATTTTCGTGTACACTAACTTGGAGTGTTCTCGTAAAATAGAAAACACTGCTTATTTGAGCTTTTATCAGTAGAAATTCCTACTTCAAGGTAGGTTGCATTATATCCTATCAAGTGCCTCTCTTTCATAGCAGTTCCTTAGGTACATCTTTGCTTTATAAGACGATATATGCTTACACACATAAATGAATACTGGCATCCTTAGCAGAGAGTACGGAAAACCCTTACCCTCTGTTCAGTCTGTGTTTATAATGTAATAATTGTTAAAGAATGAGCTTGAAAAGAGATATTAATATAGTACTTCCTGACTTTAAAGGAAGTATAATTTAAATGCTAGAGGGAGGCCTAGGTTTGGGTGGATGGATGGAGTAAGGAGAGCCCTGAATGAAAGGAGGATGGATGTGAGGGAAGCAAGTGAGCATGCTAGGACTAGGAATGAGTGGCGAGCGAATGTGATGCAGCTCTGATGGGCATCTGCTGTTACCATGGGGCTGCATCTTACAGAGGTAGCCCTGTGGTAGGGGCAGTAGGGGAGTTGGCAGTTATGCAGCAACACAGGTTGTGGAAGAGCCAGGAGGATGGGTTGTGGCACTCAAGCAGTGCCATCTGAACGTTCGCTAGCTCCCTCGTCATTGCCCATAGAGCAAAGTAATCCCCTTATTGTTTTCTTTTTTTGATGCTGGCTACCCCCAATTAAAGGGGGAAACAGCCAAGGTAGATAGATAGAATAATTTCTTACTGATATATGTTCAGATGTCACCTATCAAGGGCTGTACCTTATGTAAAATGCTGAATACTTTTGAAACAACAGCAAACGAGAATTGCGATCATCATTTCATCGCAAATCAAGCAACACAGATATTGAAAACCTTAACCCAATGGCTTCAACCCTTCAGGCATTGTGAAAAGACTTTAACAAAGCTTATCTTCAGTATTTGATGAATACTGCTAAGCCAGTATAGCTAATAGAAACATAGTAAGTAGTTCAAATATTGTATTTGAAATATAACCAGTAATGAACACTTTTGAACCTTATGAAGCCTATGAGTATCTCAAATGATGGCCCAGAACTAGAAGACAAATTAAGATGTTGCACACAAAGAGAGAAAGCAGATGAAATGGAGTGAAGTACAGATAGATAAGTTATGCACAGGAGCCTCCATATAAAAATTAAACATCAAATCACTTCTGGTGACATGCATTGTGTACATTCCTAACATATATGGCTGAGAATTGTAGGACATGTCTGAACAGCCATCTTAAAGCAAGTAAGCCAACTCCAGCTACGAAAGACAGAGCATTTAGACCCCAATATCTCCGTTTTCCAGGAAAACAGAGCATTTATTATTAGAACAGAAAGGTTTGGCTGATAATAAGAATTTATAATACCTGATTCTTCTATCCAACTCTCAGAAAGTATATGAAAAGGCACAACAGGAGAAATGTCGTACTTAAACAATGATATGGACTTGAAGCAGTATGACAGAAATATGAGCCAGACAAAAATTAATTTTCAAAGCAAAGAGGAAGACCTTAATAAGTGACCAAATTGATGCTACCCACAATATGATGCATGTAGCTACAGGAATAGGAATATTCTCGTCAGCAAATGAGTTATCATGTATGCCACTCAGGCGGCACCAGTAACCCAGACATGGTGTCATGACTAGATTTTAGCAACAAGGTTATATATCACTTTTCCTTTTTCCTCTAGAAATTATCAATCAGAAATTACCAGCAATCTTGAAACAACTCTGGAAGAACCTAGGGCCAATTGAACATAGCTTAAAGAGACAGAGATGACGAAAGCAATAACAGTAGTAATTATGCCCAGCTCAGTATTTCCCCAGCCTGAAAATTTAAGAAACTATAGTACCGTACACGAAATGGAACTTGTTAAGTGCCTCAGTGGAAGTGATCTTGATATAAGCAAATGTATATAAAAAATAACAATTAAGTATCAAGGAATATCACTATAAGACCAGAAACAGTGAATGCTAAGAGTTTTCCTTCCTAAGACAACATACTGCTTTAGGATGTCTAATAGAACCTGAGCCCAAGGGAATTCTAGCCAGACCTCAAACATACACGCTTAAAAGAAGAAATGCTGTCTGTATACAAAGGCCTCAGTCACTTTTATAAGGGATATTGCCGAGTTAAAGCATCCCAGAATCAATTACAGTAAGTACTTTGGTTTCAGTCAGCAGAGCAACTAAAAATAATTTACACAAGCCTGAAGCCATATATGTAACTTTAAAGGCGACAGTAGAAGTACCAGTAACTTTAAAGGCGACAGTAAATGTATGCATAAAGTAAAATCATCTCCTATACCCAGTGCTAAGGACTGAAGGGAAAAACACAATTGCTAAAACAATATTAAGATCTTCCATGTGATAGGCTAGTGGCTCTTGTGGAAGTCATGTGATATAGTATACTTTTTAGGTAATAGATATGCCGTATCATGTAAATTGTTTTCCTTTATGAGAATTTTTGATAAATGAATAATTTCTCCAAGCCACCTTGATATGCCCATCTCTACTGCCTGAGAATCCCCTGTACAGATATTTAAAGGTGCTTGGAAGTAGAGTACTCAAGTAGATGTTGATAGAGATATCACTCATATTGTTTTATATGACAAGGTTATTTACTGCTGCTGTTTTTGTTCACTGAATAGTGCTTCTTACTTACTTGTGCTGCAACATGAAATATCTATTCTTTCACTTTAACACATTCTGCTTTAGTTAAGCATGGGGGTATATAATTTTATTTAGATGTAGAACTTTAATTCATTTTTTGTGTCAGTGTGTTTGAATGAGCTCTTTGGCTAAAGATGCCTCCTAACTGTATACCAGGGATGAATGGGTTGTGTAATTGCATATCTAGCACCGTTAAACCAAAAATCTGCACTAGATCCCTGACAATTTTCTTATAAACATAATGTATGAGAATTAATAATAATAGGTATTAGCATGACTCTTGTATAAGCTAGTTGATTTGAAGACTGCACTGTTCATGTGGTCACTATAGCCATTTTGGTTTAATACTAATACTGCTTTAAGCTTTTATATACTGTATATACCTGAAGCTATACAGAAGTTTGCATAGCATATCCCTGATCTCTGTATTGCGCTGCAGGTCATAAAGTTGTGCTTTGACGTTACTCTTTTATCTGTGTCTTTTATATATTAACGTGAAGTGAGTACATAGTGCTTGATCAATGATAGTTTTAACTTTATATTCCAGATCTCTGAGTTACTTGCCTTTTCTCTGAACCAGCTCTTCTCTGAAATTCATATGAAATACATGTCATTCACTACATACAATTCCTATACAATATATGAAAGAGGCCTACTCTATCTTGGTTCAGGCAAGACGCTGGATTGACTAACTACCCTATGGGCAGTGCTCAATCCTTAATGTCTTAATATAAATAGCACTTGTGACTAACTATTAAAGCTCTCTGTATAGCAGCCACCTTTCGGAGCACTTTGCGTTCTGTCTTCTCTTACGTTTAACTTAGATGATAGAAGATCAAGATCTTAACCAGTAAGACTGGGTAACCTTGCTGAACTAACAAAATGATCATCATTTAAAAGGAACTTCAATAAATCAAATAATTAATGCCGAAGTGTAATAAAAGTCCACATTAAAACATAATTATTTAAATCTGTAGTAAAAGCAAGTGTTTTTCTAATATGATCAGTCAATCTCTTGAGCAAAACTAAAGTTAACTGCTCAATTGACTCAAGTTCTTGATTTTACTACAGATTTACAAGTTTGATATGAATTTAAACCTTTACTACTTTTCAGTATGATTTTTCTCTCTTATATGCAGGATGTAGTTTGCATTTTTGACCTGTAATAAGCATTATTACATTTACGCTTAATGCGGAAATTATTATCAAGGCTCAATAATTCTATTCACAAAAGAGAACTTTTGAAAAAAATACGTATTTTTCTAGTTATATGTGCAGTCTGACAGATTATTATTATCTGTAAATACTACGATAATACATGTAGAGTGGTCCCAAAATGCAGGAAACTAGAAAAAAAGTTCCATTCAAATGTTCACCAAGGTAAACTGATTTTTTCAGGTAAATGGACTTAATAAAGGGAATCCTATCCTCTAGAGAAAATTAGCAGAAATCTACCCTTTTAACTCCAGGTCACTTGTTTCGGTTTCAGACCATTACACTCCACAGAGCCCCTCCTTACAGGCCTGGCACAAAGAATTTTGATGTTTTCAGTTCAGCTAGGCCAGCACAGAAGTCAATGCTCGTCACATTAGACATTAGTTAAGCATTTGACGTAATACCCTGCTATAAACACTAGTAAAATATTCAACACAAGCATCCACAATATCACAAAACGATGGCTTGCCAACTACCTTGCTGGTAGATGGGTATATGTATTATTTTCCGGTCAGTCATCAAACATCCAACACTGCAAACAGAGTCCTGCAAGTATCTGTCTTATCACCCACATTCTTTAACCTATACATGCATGATGTACTCGCCCCAAGTACAATTAGCTTCTTATGGAGACAAGATAACACTCACAAGCACACTTCAAAATGAAAACACCCACAGACCTCCTCCAGCCCTACCTCAACACACTACACAACTGGTTCACCAAAACAGACTTAATTTAATTCCAGCCATTTCTGCAGTTTCTCTCCCCACAAACTGGACAGCAGAACATCATCACATTCCACACCTTACTGTTAGCAACATACCCTTAATATACGCACCTGTTATTACGTTGGTATAACTTACATTATATCACCTTCAGTTAAAAAACATCACAGTCATCAAATACTAATTGACACCAAAACTAAATGCCCTAATGTCACTTACCCATACAACATTGGGTCACCACAAAGCCACAAAATACAAACAATATATACACACGCTCAAGGATGGAATATACAAGCCCTGGTTGGGCTTCTAACTGCACTAAATCACAATGGGAGACCATACAGACTATACAAAACAAAGTTCTAAAAGTAATCAAAGGCTGCACAGCTACAAAACCTACAAACCACTTACATCAAGAAACCAGACTCCTCATGTGGAAGGGAGGATCCAGAAGCATGGATCCTGGGAGGCCTTTTATACAGCTGTGTGCTGTCGGGTGACTGTATAGATCAGCAAGTGTATTGGACTTGGATAAGATTTTGGAATCTGGTGTGGGGTGATCAAGGGGAAAGAGATGATAGTACAGTATTTACTTTTAATTTTGTAAGCTAAGTGTTGTTTTAATGTTCTTTAGTGTGTGCGGATGTTCTGTCATGTAGTGTAGTGGATGGAGTTGGTTTGTGGAGGCTGCAGCAAGGATATGTGTGCCATTCATGTCAAGGTGGTCTTTTACTTTGAGGAGTTTGGTTTTTGTGTGAGTGGTCTGTATGTATAATAAATGTACAGCCATTAATTATTTTTAGTGCTTTGTTTTATAGAGTCGGTAAGGTGTTCTAGTGTGTTTTGGTGAGGTTCAAAGACTAAGAAGGGTTTATGTATTCCATCAGCGGGTGTACATCTTGTTTATATACTGTGGTAGTGGTTTCCCTGTGGTGATCAGTTTGTTTTTTTATGATTGTGATATATTGTAGCTTACATTGATGTATCATATGTTATACCAAGAATTTTAGGTGTATATGTTAAGGGCATGTTGTCTATGGTGAGGTATGGATTGTTCAGTGTATAAGGAGTGTAACTGTGAAATTGGTTGGGGTTGATCCTGTGAAAACCGGTCTAGAAGAGTAGGTAGAAGTGAAGGCGGTATGCGGCTATGTTTATGTTTTGATGTATACTTGTTAGGGCTATGTCGTCTCTATAGGAAGCTAACTGTATGTGGGGTGGGTAGATCATGCATGTATAGTTCAAAGATTATGGGTGATAAATCGGATTCTTGAGGTACTCTGTTTGCTATCTAAATGTCTGATGATCCAATACAATTGGGAGAGTGTTCAATTCCTGGGATATGTGCAATATTGGTATACCCATTATTCACTAGTTTGTAATATTTGGGAGGTGATGTTAAGTCCTCGTTCTTGTCTGATTAACATCAGCAACATTTCCGCCAGTATGTTTCCCTTGCAGCATTGTGGTCACCTTATAAGTCTGTAAAGAAAACTTAGTCATAAGTATAAAAAACAGTGTAATAGATAACCATCCAGACATTAGGGGCCCCTGCAACACACCAAAACATGAATAGTTTAACAATTCATAGAAGGGAATATAAAACTAATGTATAACCTGTATTTTTAAATTATGAGGAAGTAACACCTTTTTATCATAATGACCACAATAAGCACCATAGACACTCAAAAGGTCCTCATGTAGAATCTGCATACCTAAATTCTACAAGATGGAATTTGCACTACTGAGTTAAAATCTACATCCAATTTCATAGCAGAAGGTGGTCATTTACAGCTATCTTAAATAATGGCGGTTAGTTTAGAATTTCAATTGGTAAAGGCTTTTTTTTTTATTGTAAGGGGGCATTAGAAGTACAAACATGCAAAAATTAGGGCATGTATCACCAAATAAAATATTCGGGCTATATTTGCATTTATCTCCTGGACTTTATCATCATAAAACCACTCCTAGAAAGTGAGGTTTGTCCATAGGATGCCTAAAGACTACACCTTAATATCTGCTCTTATTAAAACACAGATATTCTTTTTCATAACCCTGCATCAAGAGGAAAGTGATCATATACACATCCTTCGAAACTCCTATGCTCTTCCATCCCAATGATTGAATTCTTCTGTGAGAAGTGGAAATTTGCCACTACATCCACATTCAACTCTTCAGTTGACAAACAGAACATTCATGATATTGTGAAACCAGAGCAGGTAGCTCTTGTGGAGCATACTCTATTGCAGTCTTCACCAGAGAGCTCCTTTTCTTTATCATTTTACCAAATTTATATCTTGGAAGTTTTTCAGGTGTGTGTGTATGAGTTCGGAGATCCCATACTACCATCAGATGGTTTGGATCGTTTCTAATTCTAAAGATAGATATCCCACTGTCTGTTATGCCTCGTCTTGAAGGCATTGTAGTTCTGCTTATACATGCAGTAGAGCACAGGCATACCATAATTGTGTTTTATATATGTTTCAGAATTTCCTCTCCTTGGCAGCTAAAATGTTTGACAGTTTGTTTTCTATTTCCTATTGCATATAATAGCTTTCAGTTGTCAGCGTGCAGGATGTTATTTCTCTCTTTCCTTGTATCTTGTTGTAGATGCTATTATTGTTGTTGTTGTTATTCCCTAGGTTGGCAATTAAACTGCCCTTAGTTCCTAAGGAAGGCCACAATAGATCCTTAGCTCTACATGAGAGCTCTTAGGGAGTATATGTTATGTTGTTGATATCTGTGAATGTGTGTGACACAATCTTCCATAATATTTCATTGTATGAGGTGTTGTGTTACTTCTTGTACATGCTCCACTGATGCAGTCCACCAGCCTCCTCCAATAGCTCAAAAGGGCTGGGTACCGAAATTGAAGCCTATCCAAGCAGACCTCAGTGGCTTAGCTGGGATGTGGGTGCCACCCAGCCCTATTGTAACAATTAGAGGAGGCTCAAAGACTCCATTAGTAAAGTGTGTACAGATTGAAACACCTCACCTTGTACAATCAAACACTATGGGAGACTGCACCACAGAAAACTACATACACCTGCAACACAGCATATATTTCTTGAAAGCTTTGTGGGAAAGCTCAAGATTGTTTGACTTATGGACTATTGGTTGTTGGTAGGCAACTTTGGAATTTACAACATAAAACGAGACTAGAAGATACAGAGAAGACAGAAAAACCATCCTGGTACACTGACAACTGAAGGCTAATATATGTAACCGAAAATGTACCTCAAGCCGAAAAGGTACCTTTGTGTACATAAAAAAAAAAGTGCCCATGGAAACTGAATTTCCAGATAAACTGGTAAACTCTTCTCCTACTGAAAAAATTAAATTTTGAAAAAATATAAATCCTAACTATTTTTACCAAGAGTCCACAGGATGTCTAAGCCGAACTACACTACCGTTAGTACAAGGCATAACAGACAGTGAGGTACAGCTCTAAAATATGAAGAAACGATCCTAACTCTTTGATGTAAGTATGGGCTCTCCAAAGACTGTACCTGGAAAAGTAATATGTAATAGACTTGGTGCTTTGAAAGAGAAAACGCACTTTGTAGTGTAGAATAAAGTACAGTAAGCTCTACCAGGGCATACTGAGAAAATTTCACTTTCTTGGAATGGTTTAATTATGATTTACTCCAGCAGGTAAGAACTGCTGAAATACTTCAGTTGATGAAAAAGTGTCAACTTTGCATGTTTGTTCTTCTAAAGCCCCTCTACAAGAAAAAGAAATTTTATACAGCTGAAAATCCAAAATGGCCACCATTTTCCAAGATGGCCACCAATGGCCACCTTCCATTATGAATGAAGTTGGATGTCATATTTGATTAAGTTTTCCTATTTTGATTATCTGAATATCAATTTATAGGTACTTGGGTATGTAGATTCCATTTGTGAATCTTTTGAAGTCTATAATGTGTATTGTGGCCATTATGTTTGCTTTTATAGGTGTTTCTCCTTTATAATTTGGAAATACAGGATTTAAGCCTTTATAGGCATATTTTGTGAACTGTATGAGATAATTATTACACATCCTGCTAAACGATTAATTTTTTAAGTGTCTGCATTACAGGACTCCTAGCATAAGTCTATCTGTTACACTGTTGTATAGTTATAAGTTTAGTTTTCTTTCGTATTAAAAGATGACTACAATGCTGAAAGAGAAAACAGGCTGGCAGAAGTGTTACCTATGCTGGTAAGACAAAAAATAGGGCTGGAGATCACCTTCAAAATCTTATATTGCTGAGAATAATGGGTACACTGAGACTGCACAGAATGTACCCATTTTCCAAGCAATGAACACTATTCCTATAATGTTGTATCTGGCTATACCACATGAATGTCCTAAAATAGAAGAAACTCTAAGACAAAACAGAGCTCCATATATCCATATTATAGACTATTGATTAGTAATTCCAAATTGGAGAGAGCACAGAGAAGAGCATCCACTCCACAAATTACTCCTAAGAAAAGCCGCACTAGCAAATGGACACTGTCATTTACTGTACATCCTGCGTGTTCCTTGTGTGAAAAAGTGGAACTTAATTTTTTGCGAGAAAAAGCATGACTAAGCAAGTGAATAAATGGTTGAACAATTTCACTCGGAATCTCAATGATGGGTTACTAATCAAAAACCTTACAGGCTCAGATGTCAGTGGTTTCTTACATCTTTCAGTGACAACGGAATACTGTACAGCTGTCAGAAATATAAACTAGGTGAAATTCTTGAAGCTAAAGGTCCTAGCCCATAAAGCAAACTATAAGCAGATATCATAAATTATGGTTCAGCAAGTACTTGTGAATTCCCTTAAAGCATGTGCAGCAAAATCATTTGAGGCCTATGCCAGAGAAAATGTCCTCCCAATAATACTAGTATTCTCTTCAAAATACATAAAAATTTGACTAGAAAGGGTTAATTAATTGTATGTCTGGTCACATGTTTCTTTCATTTCTAATAAGTTTGAGTCTTAGTTGTATAAAAGTTGGTAAATAATGATAATAATTTTTATATACAATAGCCATAATCCTCCATATAAGGAGAGTGGCTGAGTCAAAGTGAAAAACTTGACTCTTTGTGGGAAGAAAATACAAAGTATGGGATTCCCAGTCCCCTCGCTCTGACCCACTTAGGCAGCTTTTACAGCACGGAGGAGGTATACTTGTCCCCCCTTTTGGGGAATAAAATAATAAAATATAAAGGATAAGTAATTTTGCAAATGCCAAAGTATATATATATATATATATATATATATATATATATATATATATATATATATATATATATTATATATATATATATATATATATATATATATATATATATATATATATATATATATATATATATATATATATATATATATATATATATATGAATAATTGGCAAAGACAAGCTTCTCGGTATCACTCCAAATAAACGAGAAGTAAAAGCTGGTAAGAAATAAAACTTACAACATTCATAGCCAGACAACTGCAGACTCACTCAGTAAAAACCTACAAAAATTTGTAGCATAACAGTTGGAAATGCCTTACAATAGCAAGTCCCATTTCTGAAACCACTGCCCAGTATTGGATATTGTGGGTATGGGTAATGGAAAAGTTTCAGTGAATTATATGATGTCTACACCAAATTAGATTAATTTAAATAATCACTTCCAACAATGAATATCCATCTTGTCTTCAATTTATACAACCATAGATTTATACAATAGCTGCAATCCCTCTTGTAAGGGGTGGCCGAGTCAAAGCACACATTTACCAGAAGCCAACATATATCGTTCACTCCTCTTAGCTCTTTTTGGAGAAAGAACTGCCACAAAACCTAACACCTCTCTGCTGTGGTCATGAACAAGGCAGTTGGGCATGATCTTCTTCTGGTAGGTCCAACAGCCACAGAGATAAAATAAAATGTACCGGAATACTGCAGAGATCCTGCTGCTATAACATTGAACAAGAGACATGCTTGAGAGGAGAATCAATTGTTTTATGATTAGATAACCACTAGTTGGAAAGGAGAAAAACAAAATACAATAATCTATATTTTAAAATATAGGAAAAAAAATCCCTGGTGAGAATTCTTAATCTAAGAAGTCGCTAGTAACACTAAATCATTTTTAAATGGCCGAAAAATTAAAAACTCCAAACATTAATACTGGTAGAGCCGAATGCTATGTTAGGGTCTGATTTTCGTAATTCGTAAAAGCCAGTAAAAAAGATTATCATACTTATATTTAAGACTGATGATCATTATTATTACGATAACTTTACCCTATTGGCAGAACAAAAGAAGCTAGATATCACTATAGCAGGCTTAGAAATATTATTAGTACATACATTGACTCAGCCATCCCCCTTACAAGAGGGATTATTTATGTGTATACTGTATATAGGAATACATTATGGTCTACCCCAGTCATTCTCATTAAATAATGAAATTTATCAGACTAATAAATACAAATTACACTACAATATGTTTTCATCGCCGAAAACACTAAGAAAATACAGTAAAAGGAATTCCAAAACTTACCTTTTAGAGTGAAAATATATTAAGTCTGTATGTAGTGAATCAAGTCTAAACCTTTAGTCCTTAATCTGAAGTTAGCATGGCTACACAACTTCCACCATCAGCCCTTATGCTTAGTTCTTGTCTTCTGCTTTGCTCTTACCTGGCAGAGTAAGTCCATCATGCGCTGCAAAGATATATATGGAACACATCAAATAACCTATTTAATCAGAGAAATAATTCCAAAAGTTAATTACAAAATATAAAGAATTGAGTAATGAGGTGTATTGTACACTAATGATTTATGCCAAGATTTCAGTCTTATTTCATTCCAAGATATTTGTGAATAGAGATGCTTGTCCTAGAAGATTTATGGTCATTGATTTTTTAATTGTTCTTTTGTCATATTCTCAGAGAGGTACTTCACAACAGTGGTTCACTCTGGAGATGCAGCTACAGCAGCAGCTGTGGCTGCAGCGACAGCAGTAGGCACTGCCCCAGGACCACCTTCAGGTGGCCAACCAGCAGCAATTGATACAAGTCCGGGAGGTCATCCAGGAGCTCCTCCTACGCCAACCAAGACCCAGTCTTCATAACTAGGCTAGTGTTGTAGTATGATTAGTTTCGAATTTTGATCTCTATAAACAGAGTCAAGCTGAGGCTATATTATAAACTTGAATAATAAAAAAAACACTTAATATTTAAAGTTGTTTATGATGAGCAGAATGCTCACAAACGTTTAAGGTTTTATGTGCCAAAAAATAAGGAAAAGAAAACTAAAATATGTTATAAGAAGCCATAAAAATACACCCACTACCCTTCTGATTGCTGCCATGGTATAATTAGGAAGCTGAGCAAAGTAAAAATATTTACCTAGATCTGCATTGCCCAGTGCATGCACGATTTCAGGTATTATTAATCTACTTTGCATTAAAATGACTGTGACATTGGACACTTATTTTATTTATTTAAACCTGAATCACAGTGCCAGAGAAAACTTTTTTGCAATAATACAAGTGCTTAATAGCTTTCTTCAAAGCAAGTAGAAGCTAACAAAAGGTTGTGCATATTAAGTACGAATTTGATCTTCCCGTTTTCACCTGACCCTAAATGACCACGTGGAAGGGTCAGAACAGGATGTATGGATTATTAAGTGTATATTGTCAGCTCTTTGTATAAAAGGACCAAAATCTGATGTGTTCAGAGCAAGCCTGCATTGAAGAATTGAGGTTTATCAAGAGTTTGTCTCTCTCTTGCGCAGTTATAAATCCAGGTTAAGCAGTTAAGATGCTGTGTTTTGGTTACGCAAAATTATGTACAACAGAATTAATTCACGTATGTTAAGTTCCAATTTGTAATGGCAGGGAATAGGTTTTGCTGGAATGGACGTTCTGAAAGGCAGGACTGAATTTGTGCCTGGTAAAGGTAATTTTTTTCAATGTCTTAAAATTTACAGCACAAGTAGATCGAAATTTAAAAATACGATGATTGCTGAAAGAATTATTATGCATTTATTATTATTCCATCTCTTTAAAGCAGTCCTTTTGCAGGAAAGTATGATGTATAACATCTTATGCAATTCAAGAAACCATATATGTTACATACAAGCCTTATGACTTTTATATTTATATATGTATTTTTGTTTTTCATTAACTCCAGGGAATTGTCCAATTTTATAAACTGTGTACTATAAGCTGAGCTACTCTGATAAATGTCTCTGAAGCCTTACCTTTTTAGAGTTTAAAGAACATAGCAATATTAAAATACTGTAATGTGCTATTTAGTGTATATATTTATATATTTCTGGTGCCATAGATATTATTGGTTTAAGGAAACATCTGTCAGCCACCTTGAGCATTGGTTGTTGTGTCCTAGTTCGTTTGGTTAAGGATAGCTCAAATTGTGTGCCAAAACAGTGTCCAGAATGTAAGCAGACGTTTTTAGCATTTTTCCAAGTTGCATGTCATGCCCAATGACTGGCTTGTTTTAAAAAATCTCTTAGAGTTATATAGAGTTATATTGGGAATGTTAGGAAATCTAATCATTTACAGTAAGAGCTTTTCATGGGGGGGGATAACTCAGTCAGTATATATTAATGCTTGATAAATGCACTGGGTGCCACCACAAGTACGTAGCTCTGCGTGTTCTAGTGACCGTGCCTAGAGTGATGCCTGCTAGTATTTAGATGTACGCATGCTGTGATACATCAGGTAAATATGTAGATAATATGTAGAACCATGACATCCTTTGCATATGTAGGCCCTTTTTTTTACATTTTACAGAGCCACAAAAATATATAGTGTATTATAGGGTCAAGATTTTTTTGTCTGGAATTTGTGAATATATATGTTACTTTGACTACTGTACTAATGTTTTTACCTGTACATTTCTGGGAATATGCCTTGTGTAAATGAGTTGCACATCGGAAATTTATAATCAAAATATATATTCATAAAAGCAGCTGGAATGGATTAATTGTTTGTATGACCAAAACAGTTTGCTGCCAACGTATGAAGAAAAAGAAATACCTACTTATAATAGTAAAGGAAGTGTAATAAAATTATAATAATAATAATAATATTAATAATAATAATAAAAACTGGCATTTATTACTTACATTAGAAGTAATGGGACTGAATATAAATAATAATGAGTTTCTATAAAAGTGTTCATTTAATGTTATTTGTTCATCCAAGTAGAACCCTGTGTATTTCATAGCTGAGTGTGATACATAATACTGAACAGAATATTAACTGGATAATAACTAGTTTAGTTTCTTTATGTTTAATACGCCACTATGAAAGTTTATATTCCAGTTAATTTCTGTTTAATACACACTGTTCAAGTTTATACACCACTTTTGTTACTTTCTGATTAATACCACGCTATGGAAGTTTATACAAGTCAGGCATGTGCTACAAACTTTGTAATCAGATTAAACAATGTGTAAGCAAGTAATACAATGTAAAATCAAGGTAAACATGAGATGAAACGTAAGTACATAAGAGGAATTAAAAACTATTCTACATTATAACAAACTATTACTATTCATACTGCACATAGAAAATTATCATATTTAATTAGATGCAGTGAAAATTTACTGATCAGTTATTAATGTAATTCTATATATCGCATGTCATTCCATTCCACAGAACTAGGAAAATGTAGTAATGAATTTTTTTGCCAGCACCTACTTTGTCCAATTCCAGGAATATTATTTTTTTAATATATATATATATATATATATATATATATATATATATATATATATATATATATATATATATAATATATATATTATATATATATTATATATATATATATATATATATATATATATATATATATATATATATATATATATATATATATATATATATATATATATATATATCTCTGAGGCGATGATAGGTTATAATCATTATAGCTAAAGCTGTGAAAAAGTATTATTCAGAAAATTTCTCAAATTGTGACTTATTTCTTCAGATTACAAATGCAAATTTAGAAACTAGGATTGGGCGAATGTATCAATATAAGGCCACCTTGGAAATAGATTCAGAAATCTAGACAGAAAGCAAGCAGCACAAGTACTTTCAGCAAATAAATTTTGATCTTTTAAGATGGAGAAAGACTGTGTAGCATATTCCAGCAACAGAGAAGAGAGAAATTATATATTAACATAAGGCAGAACTAAGATATTAACATTTATTTTGGGTTTAGACAAGAACTTCAGCTCTCAAACATCGATAACAAAGTTCTAATTATGGAATCTGGGTAAGAACCTGTAACTTATGCTCTATACAGAAAAAAAGTTTTGAAAGATATCTTGGGGACATTTTAAGGACCCTAAAGTAATGCAGTTAATGGCCGAGATCAGAGTGAAGGAAGCATTAATTAGGATCATAGTCTGAAGGCAACAAAAGGATAGAAAATTATGCCAAGACACAGTTCTCAAAATATATTTCTAAAAACTATTTCAATTATGTCAAGGTGATGAATCCCAAGGCGTGAAAAAGCATCAGCATGATTTTTTTTTCTCTCCCTGAATACTAAAAAGAAGTTTCATTAAAAATCAAGGAATTAACCGTGACCCAACAAGAATAGTATCCTGAAGGCTTTAAAAAGTATTATAATTCTCAGATACTTAAGGTGAGATGGGCTAAGCACATTATTTAGTATGTGGTTCATTAGACACACAGAGAAGATTCTGAGGGAGAATTCGTCATATTTATATTAATATATAAAATTATCAATGATAGCTATTCTGGAGAAAAATATGATATTAACGTTTTTCTAAGAAATTCCTTAACTAAAGGAAGTAGTGTGATAACCTGTTTCTATGGACAAGCACTGAAAATTCCAACCCAGAAAAATTATATAATTTTATTACTGGGCGGCCTAACTAATGTGGTCTAAAACATTGTATCACTAATACTTTGATGTGTCACTTTTAAAGTATGAACATATTTTCAAATTCTTTTGATATGATCTTTTACATGTTTAATTAAGATTTTAACAGTAATGGTTTTGATGCATCAGTATAATTTTAAACTAACCCAGACATGTATGGTACTGGTCCAGGTGTAAGTACACACCCCTATACAATGGAGTATTATTAAAATGTGATTTGCTCTTATAACACTTTAGAAATCAGAGTAACATTCAGCCTCGTAATAATAAGCACAGTAAAGCCAAAGATATGGAATTGAACAAAAAATTTCGGAATGTTCAAATTGGCAGTAAATCTGAGAAAACTGGTTTTATACGAGTTCGTGATGGTTCAAATGATTTCTGATTGATATTGAAAATATGGTTACCATAGATGACAATGGTGTAGACAGATATAATGAGGCTTAAATATCTAAATAATAGTATCTTTAAACGTTTTAACAAGAAAAATTAAGCCTACAATTAGAAGAAATTTATTCAGAAGTAAACACACGAGTATGTATGTATTAAAGTTTTTAAAATGAGGACTTCGATGTTACTAAAATTATCATGACCATTGATATAATTTTCATAATGAGTCAAAATTTATAAAAATTTGCATACTTGTTCGCGGTTTTCAAACAGTTTTAAGTCACGTAAGACAGCTTTGCTGATACTTATAAAAATTAGTATTAATATTTATTTGTTGTCATACTTGTGGACATCTGCTAGTTTCAGCATGACACAGAGTCATGTTTGATAAAATGTGAGTATGAGTGTAGACCTTTGCTTAAATCAAAATGAGTGGACCAGATGGTTTATCACTTATAGGCACCATTTTATGTGTCTCAATTAGTTCCAGTCTAATGGGTATGGACACTGACCTGTACTTACTAAAATATGGCAAATAATGATTACTGTCCCCAGATTCTTAAAACAATGAAAATTTGATTAAGAAAATTACATATCTAAGATCAGTTATTATAGAGCTAAGAGTAGTGATTGAGGTGTGGTTGGCTAATTGTGCATGTGTGTGCTTTGACTTGGCCATACCTCTTACAAGGGGGATTGCAGCCACTGTATATAATAAAAGATCAGTCATATGCAGAATGTTGAGCAGATTCACCATGCAGCAATGATTAAGCATTCCACAACAGCCTTAACATTGTATATGATGTGAATCTCCTTAATTATATATTTTACATAACTAACATGTAATGAGTTGAAAATCTATTTCAAACTTCACGAATAACAAAATCTGGAATATGAATAAATTTCCAAGGAAATTACACTGAAAACTTATTCTGCAAAGGTTAGATATGAACAGACACATCAACTGCGATCATTTGTTGCAAACTAAACACTGGTACTTTGCGAAAATTAATGTATTCAGAACAGCTCCCACGAAGCAAGAAATTATTAATTGCAGTAGTTTTTCAATATTGAAAATTGTTAATGCAAACAAATACTAAAAGCAAATAAACTCCAAAATTAATTCCATAGTCTAAAATATATGAATAAAATTAGAAAGATCTTTTTGCTGAAATCAAATAGTCTTAAGTAGACCAGTACAAATAATTGTAAATGATGATGTTGATAGTGACAGAATACTGCACTGTTCTGTGAAAGATTGTTCATACATACTATTGATTTAAATTAAGAAAAGGAATAATGATTGAGATTCGGTGAACAAAGGACCTAACGTGTGACTGGATTATTGGTCTTCTGTCAGTGGGTTTATGTACTTTTTCTATTGAGGAAATACTGTGATATAACTTAAAAAAACAGCTCATTCAGACTCTTTTGTACTAATTTATATCAATATATATACATATATACCTATACAAAGGCCACAATCCTCATTATAATGGGAATGTCCGAGTCAAAGCTCACATTCATTTATAAATATGTTCATTTTATATTCCTCACCTTTATTCCATTATCTACCATATAAAAGAACCCACGTTTCTGGTTCTCCAAAACATGTCTCCCTAGATTATGCTGTCTTAAAATCTTGCAGAAAAAAAATTAGTTGTTTGAAATTAAATTATCACTAATATCTTGGAGTCTAATATCATGTGGTTATGATAGGCTGACGTAGGGTGCTATCGAGGGAAAATTTTATAAATTACTTTAGACATTTTCCTTTTTAAGTAAAGCTTGTAAGGGACTGTATTTTATATAGACTAAGCATTCTTAAAATTAAAAATTAACTATACAGTGGTAAATTGACATAACTTTAAGTAAAAATAGTAATAGTTTGTTATCATGCCCGAATATTAATGATAGCCTGCACAGAAGTATCACTTTTATAGTGAAATAAAATTTGGTATACATTGTCCAAGTATCTACGAAGATATTCATTTTTTTTACAGGAGGATATTGAAGAACAAGTTAAAACATACTCTTGTGATATTTTTTCAGATGTCAGCTATCCTGCATAACCCCACTACTCGGAACATTTACTTGAGCATTTGAACATTTACTGCCAAGTATCCTAATTGGACTTATCTATCCCCACTTTATGCATGGTCAGCAGTGATTATGAATGTTAGAATCAGGTTAACTTACTGTTAGGAATGTTTAAAACATCACTCTCATTCAGCTATTATACATGCATACTCTTCATTATATGATTTCCATATACTTCAAAGTACAATATAAGAAAGCTTAGCATGTGCTTTGGGTGACTGAACAATCTATTTCTATCTTTTTCTGTATAATACCATTGCTTTTCTCTGAAAACTGTTGGTCAGTTATTACACATTATATATCTCTGTTGGTAGCATGGTGATTTCAACAGTAGTCATTGTGGTTTGATATACCAGTCACATAACACAAAATTTTTCGATGGTACAATTTTGTCCAGGTACATCAGTACATTTCACATGCCTCAATTCTTGACACTCTAGAGGACGCATGTACAGAATTCTATTTTGTTCTGATCTTCAGTTTTTATGGACTTGGTAGTGCAGAATGCATACCTGAAGATAATTTTTTGGGGTCAATATGAACACTAACCGATTAGATTGCTCTGAAGTTTTTAGAATATATATCTAATCTTCCTTTAGATAGTTATCTAATGAGCTGTATACCCAACCATGTACGTATGCAGGCCATCTTCCATATCCTTAATATGTGCTCAGTTTATTTTGCAAGATTTTGGCACGCTACATTGCATACAATAAATATTTGTAAATGTTTGGGCTGACTTGAAATTTTTATGTACATAATCGTAGAGCGTATGGAGTTCACGCCCTCATGGCTTGAGATACCTGTTCTGCAGTAGTTCCCTTTTCTCACCTTGAAGAATGATTAGTTCATTCCTTCCCTAATATTTGAGCATGAGTTTGTGGCAAAGAATCACACTGTGCAGTGAACCACGTTTTGAGAGCATTTTTTTTACTTTTATATTACCAGGTCAAGTAAGTTTTGATCAAGCACGGATACGAAAGCTTGCTCTCATATCGGAGGAGGTTTCTATCCTCTTACTCTTTCAGCTGCAGTTTCAGTATAATTTCTGGCCTTAGCATTGAGTGCTGCCTGAAGAAAGGACCTTGAAAAAGATTTCTCTCAACAAGCCAAAATATTGAGGTTGATGAGGTCTCTATAACTTGTCTTACGTATCATCATCATGCTTTGTAAATGATGAAGATTACGTCACTTTCCCCAACCCATTCCTTATATACAGTGAAATGAGAAACATCAAAAAGTGAGGAGTACTCATTTTCAAATTCGACTTCTCAGTACAATGAAATCCAACCCAAAAGACATAATTCAATGATTTCTTGGTAGGAATTCTTTGGAAAGTCTATAGTACAGGTTCGTCAATCTTGGACCAAGGAACAGGAACGGTTATTGCTAAATTGCTCCATTGGTGCTTGAGCTCGTAATTGTACTCTAATTTGTATCAATTTGGGGTTCAAGTAATAGTAATGTGTATACATTAGTACAGATAAATGCTTCCGGTGATTCCAGATATGACACATAGTCCTATATATATAGTGCAGAACATTCTTGAAGTACATATTGGATTATATATCCACGTTCCATGAATTCAAGAGCATCTCATGCCATCAAAGCTTTATGTCCTTCTGTAGTTAAATGAAATGATGAGAGATCTCCAGTAAATCAACATGGGTTTCACAAAGTACATCAGTATATCTCCAAACACATTTTGATTTCTAACAATTGTGGTTTGGAAACAAACGTGTTAAGGCCATTTTCATCTACCTTTGGTAGGAATCTCAACAGTCATCTCACTTCGTGTCATAATTTGGTATATGCCGTATCCTACCCTGCCAAGGGAGTTAACTTTTGAAAGCATCCAAGGATGCCTGTATTGAAGTTCTAGTCGTATCCAAAGTTGCTGTCATTGGTCTCTGGCTAATTTTTTGTAGTTGTTTTCACCTTGTAAGGACAGAGCCTCGTAATTTTCCAGTTGATTTCCTCTTCTTATATAGTGTATATGTTTTCAAATTCTTTCTACTCCTCATACCTCTACAGCTTGCAAATAGAGCACCAAATTTCTTGTGAGACTACATCTGTAGAAGAGACATAGATGGTCAGGGCATGCTCATGCCCAGCTAACACAATTACGTACATGGTTGCCATTTAAAAAAAAATACAATGGTGGATAATACTTCACTCAAGCATTTTACCTGCCTTTTTTCACATACACGAATATGATTTCCTGACCAACTACATTTGTAGAAAAGAAGAGTGGACAGGGACTGCTGAAGCCAGATACTTCATTGTACATGGATGCCATCTATTGACTTAATAAAGTATAGCATAGCGGAATACATAACATTCAATGAATTCTTGCAATGTGCTGATAAGTTTTATATATGTTATGTATATTTTGAATTTATTTCACTTATAAAACTATTGTATAAACTATGCAGCAAATTTCATATGAATGATATTTAAACAGAACCTACTACTTTATTTAATATATGTGTAAAATTTAAAAATTTTCTTTTAAATAAGATTCTTTGACGTCTCTGGAAATATTTAAATTAACTATGTATCATTATGAAATTGAACATAATGTAAAATTTCTTTTTGTAAAATTCTCTATTGTTTCTCTCTATTGTTTCCCCTTTCTCATGTTCTTGCAAACTGAAGAAGATCCAGATAGCAAGTCAAAATTGTTTTCAAAAAGTTGGTATCAAACTAAAGTAAAGAAAAGATATAGAACATACTTTCAAAATCTATATAAATTGGATTTGTCCAAGACTCGTTTTCTTCATGAATTTAAAATAAAACAACTATAAAAAGATTAACATAACTACTCGGTGAAAATTAGTTGACTTTCATCGAAGATTCTGTCATTTTCGTCCAATGGTGCTTGTGGTATACTTGACAAATCTTTTTACACCATACATAAATGATACATTGAATTACTCTGTACTTTATATTGCACAACCTAGTAGTGAATTGCAGTTATGCATATATTTAAAAATTAATTTTTTTTTTTTTTTTTTTTTTATTAGTATATTAATTCTTCCTGACATCGGTGGCTACCCAGCACAAAAATGTGCTATTCAATCATTACAAATTTATGCAATTTATAGCATTTGCTGTCAAATATTTTAGTGTATGGGACTTAAGTCCGATTTTCTTTAAATACTCATTATTCAATAAGTTTCTTTAATACTCCAAAAACATGTAAGTGAATCTCTCTTCTAATAAGTATCCTTCGATTGTCTTCGTAAGTTTGCTTTGTAGTGCTAAATGGTTTAAGTTAGCTTTTTTTTTTTATTAAGAATATTACTCGTGGATAAAATACTGGAACAGAATTCTAAGAGTACAGCTCTATTATAATACCGAGACAGTATGCAAAATTAATGCAATATACAAAATTCATTCATAATTTATACAAAATTCTTACATAATCTACATTTGTAGGTACAAAGGTGCTGTTTTTCCCCTAATAGATCTTAGTAAGCCAATCTCAACGAATTCGCCCTTATGTGCGTACCACCACTTACAAGGACAAAGCAATAATGAACTAGTGATAAAAGTCTTTACAATGTTAAATGTTGATGACAATAAAGAAAAAATGTATTGTGTTTATGGTTAAACTAGAGGGATATAAATAGTTATTTGATAGTTGTAGTAAAACCATGATAAATTATGCTCAAGAGCACTGTACATAAGGCTTCACAATGGGGGTTGGGATAACTCCTCGAAAAAGGAACTCTTTTATATAGTATTGTATGTAGAAACCAATTTATAAGGTGAATATACCACATGTTTGGAGTTCTAGTTTTTACATATTCTAGAGTACCTACCTAGCTATGCAACATGAAATTTCATGCTAATGTAGTAAACTGATTTTTGTGAAATTATTGTCTTCATCCTCCATCTGACAGAAAGTATTTTTTATATGTAAACCTGGTTTGCTTTGAGAGGAATACAGTAAAGGCTCCACATAAACTGTGTACACTAAATTAATATATACCCTATACAATGCACTAAACATGTTTGCAACATGTTTTTTATATTGAAATATTCGTGAGAAATATGTATGACAATGAACACTGCTGTTGTGCAACACAGACCTTGTAAGGAAGAGTAACCCCAGGGCACTCTAGGGTTATTCATATTTACAAGGAAAGCCACTTAACGTAAAATTTATGGGGTTATTTAACTCTATATATATGGTTCTGGGGTTTACTAATTTTTACAAGACCCCTCAATACTCCCTAGAAAATTATTAAGTCTTGCTACCCGTCCGCAAACTAGAGTGTTTTTTTTGTATGTGGTGTTCAGGATCCAAGAAATGGAGAAATTTCCATCATGGAGATATGTCATATTATGGTCATAAGGCTTGCTGTCATATTGCTATTGCTTGTCTTCCTTAAAATAATAAATACAATGTAATACATAACTCAAAGATTAGCCCAAAAAAAAGCATTTTGTTCTTGTTACTGCTTATATTGTTTTGATTTTGATGATGATGGCACAAGGCCTTGTTAATTGTACATAAGAAATATTATGATGAATATTGTACAGGTATATTTTCTTTAGATATTCATGAAATGTAATGTGTATATACTTTTAAAGCCACATTCACGAATATTTGTGGATACCATATTTTGCCTGCATATTTTGTATAGTGTGCGAGTAGTATTCCATGATTGATCTCTGTCGCAATCCACTATCATGACTTCTGCCAACAAATAGGCACAGTTAACTAACTGACTTGCAGCATTTTCATACTCCCACATAAAACATAAAAATTATTTCATTTGAAAAAAAACTTCCAATAATTAATTATTTCTGTAAACACAACACCTAGGTTCGATATTTGTTTAAAGAATGAATCCACAAACTGTCGTGATTGTGGCCAGTTACCCTCGTTTTGTGTTGGTTTGTTCATTTACCCTCTCTCTCCTGATTTAGGGCAGCGTCGCATACTAGTCTTAGTGCTTTGGAAGGGTTTAATTGCACACTGTCAACTTTTCAGAAAGATTCAGTACTTGAACACGTGTCCTCAGAATGGTTAAATTCTTGACTACGTGTCCTTCCAATTAAAGTCAGAAATGTGTTCCATAGCCCTCACACGTGGAACATTTCTCAAAGTGAAGATATAGAGCAATTGCGGTATAACTACAGTTTAATATAAGCTTAACACTACAATTAATATATATTGAAACAAATTACTGGCTTGTCTTAGGTTTTGCTTATTGTATCTCATGGAATTAATGATATTTTCCATATACAGTTATGAATATTACAAGGGAATGTGATATGGACAAAGGGAGAATCTTGAGTGTAAAAAACAAGTGAACTGATGTGTTTGGCAAGCATAATATGTAAAATCAAGGACTTACTCAACCTTATATAAATATAATAATATTTATAAAACTGTTTTAGTATAATTCATAATACAGTATATATTCTAAGTAATTTCTGATGTGCCATTAGATGCAGCTTTCAAGTGCACCATTATATGTGATCAAAAAGACATAAAATCTAATAGAGTATCTACGAAATGCCAGAAGAAAAATAGATTGATAAAGCAAAGTACATATGCAGTGCCATGTGCAATGCCATATATTATTTTACTTTATTGTTAATGGTGCCACTAAAGTATTATTGAATTTTCTGAAGTAAGAATAAATTTGTCAGAAATACAACAGAAAAAAAAAGAAAAACTAATACAGTAATGAAGTTCTGCAATTTATGTTTAGCATTTTATGAGGATGTGCCAATCAATATTTTTAACATCTATAGCTTGAATTACTAATTTATATATATATATATATATATATATATATATATATATATATATATATATATATATATATATATATATATATATATATATATATATATATATATATATATATATATATATATATATATATATATATATATATATATATATATATATATATATATATATATATATATATATATATATATATATATATACACAGAAGCTCCCCTATTTATGAACAACCGAGTTAGGAAGATTCAGATACGAACAAAAACTTACCCATTATCTACCTATGTATTTAATGTATGTATTACTGTACTGTACTGCATTATTACATCATTATCACTATTTTAAATTCATTATTACTGTATACTTTGTTTAATGTAGTAGTTAAGTGTCTTTAGCCTAAGTGCTGTACAGTACTGCATATATGTGTGCTGTAGAGGAATTGTTTTTACTAATAAACACCATTTACAAACAGATTTCTAGAACCTAACTCATTCGTCAGTTGGGGAGTATATATATATATATATATATATATATATATATATATATATATATATATATATATATATATATATATATATATATATATATATATATATATATATATATATATATATATATATATATATATATATATATATATATATATATATATATATATTCCCCAAATTACCAATGAGTTAGGTTCCAGAAATCTGTTCGTTGGTAGTGTTTATAGTTAAAAACAATTACTCCACAGTACATACATATGCAGTACTGTACAGTATTTAGGCTAAAGACACTTTACTACTACATAAAACAAAGTATACAGTATTAATAAATTTTAAAATAGTAATAATAATACAATAATGCAGTACAGTACAGTAATACAGACATTAATTACATGGGTAGATAATCGGTAAATTTTTTTTCGTATCTCTGAATCTTTGTAACTCGGTTGTTCATAAAAAGGGTAGCTTCTATTATATATATATATATATATATATATATATATATATATATATATAATATATATATATATATATATATATATATATATATATATATATATATATATATATATATATATATATAACAAAGCATAATTTGGGATGTATATAGTTATAATATAGTAAAGTTTGCAGAATAACTACAGCCCCTCCACAACAATATAATTGTTTACCTTTTTTTTTTTATCCATGGTCTCACTGCTTCTAGATATATAGTTATAATTTAAAAAAATTCTGATAATTAAATAATCATTGACATAGTATCAGTAATTTAAGAAAATTCAGTTTATTATATATAATACTGAAAATTGTTTGAAGAAATATATGTGATCAAAGGATTTTATACCCTATAGGCATATATATAAATAAACTAGATAATGTAAACTTTAAAACTAATAATCTTTGCTTACAAGAGCATTTGGGTTTACTTCATTGCACATTAACTGCAAGGGCTAACATAAATCTACGCCAAAATAAACTCAAATCACTTTATCACTAACGAAATCAGGTCATATGATGGTGATGTTTTCAAATTCTGGTATCAAAATATTTAAACACTTTTTACTTTCAACGTTAATGATATTCAAATATTTCTTCTGGTAAAACATCTTAATGCAAACAACTTATACTATATTAGAGAACAAAATAAGTTATTTCTAATCATTGCCATATGATAATTTTAAATATTTCTTTCTGAGGAGGAATACTGAAGAACCAGCTATCCTAGTAAATTAATCAATGTCTATGAAGAAATGTATTTTTTTTTAATAATTATTTAAGAGCACAGCTTGGATAATAATAACATATACTGTATATGTAAATAGGTACAGTACAGAACGCTATGCTTAACAGGCCTGCATTTGCAATTATCTAGAGGAAATGCATATACAGTATATATATATATATATATATATATATATATATATATATATATATATATATATATATATATATATATATATATATATATATAATCTGCTACCATACACAAGACCATTTTAAAAAAATTGAATAACATGCTTTAAAATAATAAGATGATGAGGGAATATATATAAAAAAAGACTGTACTGTATATATTAACTATTGACATATTATGTACCGTTTCTCCATACGTTGCTAACATATGGAGTATAAATAGTTTGTAAATATTAATAATAATAATGATAATAATAATAATAAAAGTAGTACCATTACTTGAAACATTAGAACATTTAAAATGGACTTGGAAGGCTGCACCATCCCAATTCACAGTACAATATTAAGCAGTAGTATAAGATTGTGTAAGGTTGAGGGTAACGAAGTAAGGCAACCAGTGTTTGTCAATCTGGTGTACAGAAAGCTTTAAAAAAAATTGAGGTAGATTCTGTAATATGAGTATTGAAATATAGCTAACAAAATAATGGCAGTGTATTATTACAGAAGCTTATACTTAATTTTATGGGGCACTATTCCAGTTGTATTTGGTGGTGGGAGAGGGTCATCAAACCTTACTTCCCCAGGTCCAGCCTGTTTGTGTCTACCCTCATAATGGGGATTACTAGTGACATAAAATAGCAAATATAATATTCATTAAAGTAGACTAAAGGGACCACGGTAGCACAGTGGTTAGTGCACTCGAGTTGATTAGTGATAAACCCGTGATCAAGCCCATCATGGACTTGATTCCCCAGCTCCAACCAGTCTGTGTCCACCCCAAATATTGGGATTAATAGTGACACAAAATGACAAACAACAACATTATGAATAGACCAAAGGGGAAATTAGGGCCAGTAACCTCATCCTCTCTGATTTTTTTTTTTTTTGGCCACAGTAGATAAATGAAACCTGCTGCTTTTTTTATTTAGTTGTGGCCATCCTGCTTGCTTCAACAAAATAACGGCATCATGCTGAAAAACATATGCAGCCAGTATCTAAGGAATGAGTATGAGGAAAATGTATATTGCAAATTAAACAATGGAGCTTGTTGCTAAAAATGGAAAATATTGGTAAATGCAATATTAATACCAGGATTACAAACATTAGTAGGAGCATTGAAAATGGGGGGGTTTCTCTCTAAGTAAGGATTTGAGCATTCTTTACCTTACATAATTTATTCCCTCTTGCTCTGCATTTTTTTTCTCATGGGGATGAGAGTCTAAGAATACCTGCTCCTTGTTCCCTGTATGTTGTATAGTTTGACTAAAGAAGGCGGAGTGAGGAGACTGGAAATCCCCCGCTCCTATATTCCTCCTGCAAAGAATCCAGGTATACAAAGGGTTTCTGGTAGGAAACTCCCAGCAGAAGCCTAGGATTTGGATGTCCACATGTGTGGTTTTAGATTGAGTGATTGTAAAGGGGAGGAGGGTGGTAGCATGTTTGTGAGAGAAAAACTGGATATGTTAGCACTGAATGTGACTATGTTGAAAGGGAAGGATGAGAAGGGTCTTCTAGTGAATGGGAGTGCTTTGGCTCGGCCACTCCTTTACAAGAAGGATTACAGACCTTATGTATTGAGATCATAGCAGCAAATTACTTTTCACAGATACCTAAAGTAAATATTATGCATCTTGTAAATAGAAATTACAATATTACCAGAGCTAAATTATATTTATATATAGTGTATATATATAGCTGCATACTAATTTTATTCTACTTTCTACTTTGTTAGTATTGAGTACTGCTAATTTACCAACTAATGTGATAGTAGTCACAAATGAATTGTTAACTTATTTTAACAAGAATATATCATGAAATGCAAGGCCCTGGCATAGTGGTAGAATGTTTGCCTCAGGAAGTGACAGACCCACAATCGAGCCCACAGAGGGATTAGAAAAAGTATCCAGCCTAAATTCCCTACTTCATTCCATCTCTGCCTGTCCCCAAATGGGGATTAATAGTGGCGTGAAAAAACTTTATGAAACGCTAAGGATCAACCTGAAGCTACTCTTATGAAAACAACTTTTTATTGTTTCTAGCTAATTGTAAAAGATTATGTATTTGAATGGGAACTTCATACCATGGCAGCGAAAAAACTCCATCCACGCATTTCTTGCGTGTAGTAGGGACTGCATTAGCACAGTGGTTAGAGCGCTTGACTCATTAAGTAACAAACCCATTTTCGAGCCCACCGTGGTTTGTTAGGAAGGGTATCCAGCCTTATCCCCATCTCTAATCTGTCTCTGTCCACCTCCATTCAAATGGGGATTCATAGTGACACAAAATGGCAAATATTTTTCCCTCATGTGTAAAGGTCAACAGAAGGAAATATCCCTGGTGACGGGGAGTGAAAATAGCACTTATATTCTTTGCACCTCATAAAACTAGACTACAATAGACAGGGGACTACAGAGTTAGCAATCCCATCCTCCCTGATTTTTTTATTACAATAAATCTGATGGAAGGGGTGAGGATGTGCAGGGTGTGATATAACCCTGCTGCCTCCCTGATTTCATTCAGTTGTAACCATACTGCTGGCTTCAGTAAAATAAAGCATCTTGTTAAAAAAAACTAATTGCAATGGTAAAACATCGCTTATTATAAGCTTAACTATCCCCTCATCAGTAAAATACCAAACTATATCAGTACATCTAATTTATAAAAATGTTCTATTAGTACTCCCTATATGGTTAATTAAACACTTGCTATTCGTACATATGTATTCAACAGAGTACCTATTACACTTAGTAAGAATATGTCTACAATCTTCAACGTTTGTGTTCACCACCATCTTCAATACTATCGTCATCAATCTGCAAAATTACGTGATAAAAGTATTAAGTACAGTAATCTTAAACTACTTCAAACAAGACCTACCTCACTATTTACAGAAAAAGAGTACATATCAAATGCAATATTATTCAGACAAGCCTCTCCTTCCATGGATCTTACGTCCATACACCCATACTTAAGTACTGGTTCCCGTGTCACTATTGAAATTTGTATATATTCTATACATGTCTGCAAATGTGTTTGCATTCAGTTACAGCATATTATGATAATTAGGTTCTCATACATAACCAAATTTGTGATTATTTCTCAATATATCTATTCTTTTTAATAATATACTGTATTTTTTTTTAATATACCAATTAATATTTTGGCTTCTATAGGGATTACAAAACTATTTAACTGTGTAAAAAAAGCTCGTCTGTATAAAACAAAAAATTAAATTAATGTCATATGATGACAATTGTAGTAAATACACATGGTATGTACTAAAACATTGTCAAGAGACAATCTTATTTTTTTTTTTTTTAAGTCAAGATAGAAAGTAATATATTTGTGGCATACGATTACTATTTTAGTAAACTCTCCTATACCCACCAAAGATTGCTCTAAAATGTTAGTTTTATTATAACTACATTACTATAAGTATCTACACTTAAAGAATGATTTAAAATACTCAATTCCCCCTTCACTAAAAAAATAAAAAGTGAGTATAGAAATATAATTATACTACACTACTGAATATTACACATGGCTTTGAAAGATGAGACAAAATTTAACTTCTTCAATTTCGTAGACACAAGCATACAAATTTCTTCAATTTGAAAGAAAAATATCAAGGTATTTTTATTGTGAAAAATTAATTTCCAAAATTTTATGCACATGCAGTCAATGATATGAGCATACTTGCTATGAAAATTATGGAAGTTATCAGGTGGGAGGCGACTGTAAGTGAAATACAAGCATATACGCTAGTATTACAGTATAGAATACTACTACCATGGTTACTACAATACTACTTCATCATTACTATCAGTAAAAACTCATTATGAATTACTATAAAGACTATTCATTATTATTATTATTGTGTTATTATTGCATATTTGGCATACAGTATTTTGAATATATTTTATCACATACGAAAGTACTGCATGATTAACTCCATTAACTGCTAGTGAGTGTCCAATCACCATTACTAATTCAGCCTGCCATTCCCTCTTGGTTCCATTAAGACTGTCCAGGAAGAGTATTACAGTAAAACATTTACGGTTAAAATTTATTGGATCTCATGATACAGTGATCACTATTTATAAATCTTAATCAACAAGACAAGACTCAAACAAATCGGGTTTGTTTAAAAACTTAGATACAGCATATTACTTGGGGATGACAGTGGTTGGTGCACACCACAGGACATTAGAAGGTGCATCTAATCTTAATTCCTCAGCTCAAACCTGTCCATATTCACCCCCATAATGGGATTAAGAGTGAAATAAAATAGCAAACATGAATATTTAGTATATTACTTCATAGTAATGGCTCCAAAATGTTTTACTGCAAAAACAGATCTTCCATATAACCATTTTCATCAGTGATAAGTAAAAATAAATTGGAGTGACTGTTAATAAGCGCTTTGCATTCAGTATCTCCCTCTTTAGTGTTGAAATGTTACTGACCACATTATTCATTCATTACCATGCTCATTTTAGAACTTCAATATCTAATTTTCATATAAATGCTAAATCTAATTCTCATTCCTTGGAAATAAAGAGAACATTCTTCCACAGCCAAATTACAAGATTTTAAGACCACAAACATCAGTCCATAGGTAGAGCTTGCAAGTTAGAATGTGTCTAACATGGATTTGAGCCCCCATATGGCATTAGGAAGGGCATCTAGCCTTAAACCTCATCTCTGACATGCCTGTGTCCACCACTATGCAAATGGAGATTAATTATGAAACATAACACAGTGCTCTAAAATGGTGCTTCACATCAGGTGAAAGCAGTGCTAGCACATCCAAACCACTTTTCCGACATACAAAGAGTTACTCAGTAGCACTAAGTAAATGCTAAGAATCGAGATCTCAGGGCAGAAGTCTCCATATTGGGATAAACATACTCTGGTATCTCAATTTTCATTTGAAAAAAAAAAGGATGTCATCCTTAAAAACACGGTCAGAGTCAGCAATCTCCTTGTGAGGATATCAACAAGGGGTAGCATGAAGCCAAAGTATTTCCCTGAACAAACTTCTCTAAGAAATTTTCAGCAAGTTTTGCTAGTCTCAAATATTTTCCATGGAATTACCACCAACAATATATTGTGGAGTTATCAGCAGGGTTGAAGCGTAAAACCTGTGGAGTTATCAGCAGGGTTGAAGCGTAAAACCTAAGTAAGTTCCTTTGCTTTTTTTTTTATTTTAGTAGCACGATCTCACTACTAATACTCCCCGAAGGAAATTTTAGGTAATATTTACCTATTTTATAATTTATTCTATGAGTAATTATGACCCAGTCCAATCCTCAAATCCAAAAACCGTTATTGTATGGCACTAAGTTTTGTACCCAAAATTAAGTACCGACAGAGAATAAACTTAATAAAACTCACCATGCTATGAATCCATACAAAGCATATTATATATAGTAGACCAAATTTTTCTCCTCTTTCATAAGTAAATTTCTTTCCTTTTAAGGAATCAAGAGACGAAAAAAAAAATTTCATCGATTGCATACGCAAAACATTTTCATCTACCTAAGGCTCTTTGGTGGGTGTATTTGATTTTCTTTTCTGTGTCACTATTAACTCCCAATTGAGAGGGAGTGGACACAGGGTGAAACTGGGTAATTAAGGCTAGATACCCTTTTTACTGCAATGTGATGGGCGCAAAATTGGGTCTGTCACCCCTCGAGTCAAGAGCTCTGGAATGCTATATCTGAAAAATGGTGACATATTTCCTCAACAGTATATGCCAAAAAAATTCCATCTGGTTTTACTCTTTTACAAAGAAGTATTTAAAGACAAAAAATTAAGATAATTCATGCATATTGCAGTCGATTAAAGACCTATCAAAGATGTCCAGAGGCAGATGAATGTGTAAGGCATATATATATTTTCAATTCCCTTACACAGAAATATTTTTATTTATATTACAGAATTTGGAACTTACCTCAGGCCACTTTTCAGGTATGAGGTCTAAAAGATCGTCCTTAATATCACCTTGAATCACAATTTCATCGTCACCTGTAACAGACGAGCCACAAGCGAACTTGGTTCCGAAGAACTTGGCAGCCACTTTCAGATCAATATCTGAAAATTAATGAAGACGTGATAAAATAAAATTAGGAACATGCCTCCATTATGTTAAACAAAGAAGTAATCGGATGAGATGACTGTAATGAGTGTCACTGGAGACTAAAGGGCAGAGCACATCAAGACAAACGAGAGTATGGAACCAACAATGATGACCAAGAAGTGCAAGAAAACATACTGATTACTATTTAAGATAGGGCTGGCGTAATACCAACGTGGAAAGAGAGGACAATAAGTCCTCATACCATACTGTAACTAAATTTCTAAGATAAGATCAATAACATAAGTTTCTCCAATGCTTCTAGGAAGTAGACAAGATACATGTCTATTTACCTATATACAAGAGTGATACTTCCATTTAATAGAGAGGTGGCTGAATCAATACAAAACGTTGACTCTTTGCAGGAGGAAAACACAATGGAGGGAATTCCCAATCACCTTGCTCCACCCCATAAGTTAACTTTTAGAACAGGCTTGCATGCATGTGTGCGTGCGTGTGTGTGTGTGTCACCAGGAAAAGCAAAAAAAATACTGCCCTCATCAATAAAGGTCTGGGCACAAGAAAACATTAACACAAAGGAAAAGAAAAAGGTTAAGGACAAAGCAGAGATGAGGTAGTGATACACAAAGGAAAAGTACAGGCTGAAAGAATAGTCAAACTACTGGGAACCTAGAGACATGGGAGGATAAGGCCCAGAGATGACGATAGATCTGCTTTTGGAAGGAAGATAGGTTATAAGAATTAGGAAAGACAGAAGGAGGAAGAGAGTTCCAGAGTCTGGAGGTAGATGGGAAGAAGCAGTCACTGCACCTAGCAATCCATAAACTACAAATCTCCACACAGTTCCTGCGAGACGAGGCCGCTTGGCGAGTGTTACGCGGCCTCAGCAGTGGGGAAGGAATGAAACTCACCAAACTTATCAGAGTAGCGATGGAAGTAGTAGCGATAGATAAAAGAAAGAGATGATACCTCATGGCGAAGAGAAAGAGAATCCATATCAGAAGTAAGAGAAGAAACTTCAGTGAGTCTGACTGCCTTAGATTCAACCCTATCAAGGAGATAAGAATAAGAAGCAGCACCCCAGATGTGTGAGCAGCATTCTAAGCAGGGACGGATAAGACTTTGTAGTTTTTAAGTAACTGTAAAGAGGAAGAATAATGGCGAAAACGAAATAGAACCCCAATTTTTTGGATGAAGATTTAGAAATTATGTGATTCCTCCTAGAAAGTTAGAGGCTATAAGGGTTCCTACTATGTTGATAGAATTTAAAGGGTAAATTTTGTTAGTTTCAAAGACAATAGGACTATCAGGAGGAAAAGATGATAAAGAGATAGCCAGAAACTGTGTCTTAAAGGCATTAAATATAACTAAATTATGGGTGCCTCACTCAGATACCCTCTGCAAATCAGAGTTGAGAGTAGAAGAAAGAGTGATACGAGTAGCATATGGAGGTTGTGAAGAAATGGCAGAGGAAAAGTGAAGGGTAGAATCGTCGGCAATAGTGTGAAGAGAGGAAGTTGGGGATTGTAGATCATAGACGAAGAGAAGGAACAGAGTAGGTGAAAGAACAGAGCCCTGTGGAACGCCACTGGTAACAGGGAATGGGCTAGATGTTGCACCAGCAACAACTACAGATATAAAATGGTCAGAAAGATAACTGGAAATCAGAGAGCAGGGAGAAGGGGTAAAGCCATAGGCAGGGAGTCTGGCCAACAGAGCCTTGTGCCAGACTCTGTCAAAATCCTTAGAGATATCAAGGGCAACGACAAAGGCTTTCCCATAGTTCCGCAGAAAGATGACCATACATGAGTAAGATAGGACAAAAGGTCACCAGTGTATCTTGTCTTGCAGAAGCCATACTGGTGATAGGAGAAAAATGAGTTAGATGCAAGGCGACTCAAGAAGTGAGCATTAAGCAAAGTTTCGAAACCTTTGGCGATAGAAGAGGTTAGGGCAATAGGTCGGAAGTTTGAAGGAATAGAGCAGTCACCCTTCTTATAAACAGGTTGCACTAGAGCATGCTTTCAAGATAAAGGATAAATACTGGTTGACAGAATGAGGCAAAAAAACAGCAAAGCACGGGAGCCAGTTCATCTGCAAACTCCATAAGGAACCTTACAGTGATACCATCGGGACTAGATCCTTGTTCATCTTCAGCAAGGAAAGAACCTTTTGATCTTTGCCTGAAAAAAGGATATGCAAGAGCATTGGGGTAGAGAGGGGTAAAGATTGAGGGACAGGTGCGCTGGAATCGTTTACGGAAGCGTTGGTAGAAAAATGAGAGCTGAAGAGAGTGCCATTGTCAGTGGGAGAGCAAGCTATAGAATCAGAACAAATGAGAGGGGGAAAGCTTGAGTTACAGAAGATTTTAGCTAAGGACCAGAAACATTTGTCAGTGGAGAGGAGTTAAGGTCATCAACTTTTCTTCTTATAAAGGAAGCCTTAGACCTTTGAATCTGAGCAGTACAGCGATTCCTAGCTACTATAAAAGCTGAGCAAGTTAAATCGTAAGGAGAGGCTCGGTACGACCGATGTGCCCGATTCCTGGCTTGAATAGCCATGGAGCAGGCACTGTCAAACCAAGGTTTAGGGGAGAAAAAGTTTTTGTAGAGGAGGGGATGTACGCCTCCATTCCCAAGGTTATGATCTCAGTAACTTTTAGTGTTACCTGATCAGGGTTGCAGAACCAAAAGCAGTAGTCATCCCATGGGAAGTCAAAGAGGAAGTTTCGCAAATCTTCACGTTGGGTACATTCAAAGTGCCAAAGGCGGCACTAAGTAGGAGGGATTGGTGGAAGGGGATCGAAAATGGAAGAGACTGAGATCACAGTGGTCAGATTTACCAAGATTGGAAAACACAGAATAAGAGTAGTTCGAAGGATTAGAAGTAAGAAATAGGTCAAGAGTGTTGGCTGCATGTTCATGTCGATCGGGAACACAAGTAGGATGTTTGATAATCTGCTCCAGTTCGTGATTAATAAAGAAAGCAAAGGCCTCACTTCCTACAACATCAGTGTGAGATGAATAACGCCACTCACTGTGGTGTACACTGAAGTCCCTAATTGAGAGAACTTCAGCATGTGGGTGAGAAGATAGCAAGGACTCATGGCAAGAGGACAGATATTCAAAGAAAGGCACAAAGTCAGTCGAGTTTGGTACGAAATTCCAAGATGAAAATTATAAAACATTTAAAAAAAAAAAAAATTATATGAGATGTCATCAAAGGTAAGAACAAATTTGAAGTTCAACCTAAATACAGCATGTATTTTGAGCCTTATACGGCACTGTTGTTATTAGAGGGGAGACAGAGGAAAATAAACAAGAAATAAACAGCTTTCATTTTGTCAGAAAAGGTTAAAAATTTAGGTTATAAGTCAACTGAAAGTATTAGGCATGAGACCAGAATGAGCTTGTAGTTGAAAAGATTAATTGGACTTCATATGTCTTCCTAATAATGGAATGCATGATCCTTTGTGAAAAAAGAAATTATTTAAAATTATTCCATATAGAAACACTTCAAATGCATAGAAATCCATACTCTTCCTCTAAGCAGGAACTTGGCCAGTTTATTCTAATTTTCAATATCATGTCTACAATTTGGAAACAACTACAGATATAAAATGGTCAGAAAGATAACTGGAAATCAGAGAGCAGGGAGAAGGGGTTAAGCCATAGGCAGGGAGTCTGGCCAACAGAGCCTTGTGCCAGAGTCTGTCAAAATCCTTAGAGATTTCAAGGCGACAACAAAGGATTTCCCATGGTTCCGCAGAAAAGATGACCATACATGAGTAAGATAGGACAAAAGGTCACCAGTGGATCTTGTCTTGCGGAAGCCATACTAGTGATAGGAGATAAATGAGTTAGATTCAAGGCGACACAAGAAGTGAGCATTAAGCAAAGTTTCGAAACCTTTGGCGATAGAAGAGGTTAGGGCAATAGGTCGGAAGTTTGAAGGAATAGAGCGGTCACCCTTCTTAGAAACAGGTTGCACTAGAGCATGCTTTCAAGATAAAAGATAAATACTGGTTGACAGAATGAGGCAAAAAAGACAGCAAAGCACGGGACTTTTTTTGTTCAATGTTTTATCATGGGCCCCATCCATACAATGTCATTTAACATCAGCTCCAGCTTCCCTGACTCTCCTTTTCCGTCATATTAATGGCCCCACTCACTCATTTCATCTGTTTCCCTCACCATAAATTGATACAACAGAGGTAGAGAACTTACTGAATGTTTTGAGTCCTGTTATAACAGTGGTTCGTTTTTTGCCACGAGGTGCAACAAAAACGACTACCCTGCGTGGACCATCTTCAGCCTTCTTCTTAGCCTTAACCATTCCCTTTCCACCACGTTTCTGTCTCTTTTTTTCTTCATCAGCAGCCTCTTCATTTCCTGTGCTAGCTGAAATAAGAAAGAGATAACCTGAATTACAAACTAAAATAAAAGTATGATTTTTATGATCTGCAAAAATCCTATTAATGATAATGTAAAGTGTTATCTCAAAATGTGTTCCCTCTTCATGGAAAATCTAAGAATGTATAATTAGATTTTTCAGGTACATCGGATCCAATGAAAATTAAATTTGTAACAAATACAGGCACTCACTGTAAACATATGACATATTAGACATACAGGCACTCATGGTAAACATTCAAAACTAGTGTTACCTGAAAGTAGTCTCGTTCCAGTAAACACCGATGACCAACACATAAACAAAGACAGGTGAAAAACAGGATAGGAATAGTGGTAACATTACAGCCAAGAGCTCTAAAGCAAGTTTAAAGATAAATCTGGAGTATTATATATTTAAAATAAAAAAGGTATATTTTTCAGAAGCATGCACATATGCCTACACTTACAGAAACGGAAGTACCATTTTGTAATAAACAGGTTATCCAAGCAAAATCCAAAGACGATGATTCAACCCTTATGGAAGAAATAGAAACACAAGGCTATTCCAGTCAGTTCTCCAAAACCACACTATAAACTTAATAAATGGTGTAGTAAATAATATGCATATATCCTTAAGAATTAGGCAACAAGGAAGGAACTAGTAACATACAATATTCTAGAAATGATGCGAGGATCTTTCCAAAAACTTGTGTAGGAGAAAAGAAATACATGAAACACAGCAAAAATTGGCAAAAAAAAACAGCATATAGATGATATCTAATATTCAGCTAAAACAAGCCTAAACAGAAGTATTACAACAACACAGCTCTTTAGAAGTCCGTCATGACAAAGATCCACGACCTCAACAATAACAACAAACTCCACAATGCTTCAGGGAAGTTCCACAACCTATTTCAATGACCAATAAGACATCTTCACAAGGACATGGGTTAACACCTCCTCAATATCAATGACAGGAACAAAAGAAAGAAAAAAAAATATGGTTGGGGCACTTACAAGTCAAGTTGGACAGGAATTACAAATTACAAACTGAAAGACTGAAAAAAAAGAATTCATATTCTCACTTTCATGAGTATGTACACTGTGAGTAGTGAGCAGCACAATGAGTGACAAAATGAATAGCTGAATGTAAAAATATTCTTCACACAGGCATGCACACATTCAACACAGTAAAGCCACGTGTCACATGCTTTCAAAATTTTTTTTATATAATTGCACAATGGTGCATAAGGGGTAATATTATTCTTTAATACATGAAGATGCTGCAAACCTTGTAAGCCTGAATACGCAGTACCCTTTAGGAATCTGCACTTAAATACACATACAAATACACTAATAAAAGACAAACTTAAGACAAGAAAATCTAAGTTATAAGGCAACACTAATGGAGTTAAACTTATCACACTTCAAGCTAGAAGGAGGAGGGAAGATATCGTATTGGTTTTTATATTTCTCCAATGTTTAGACGAAGTTGATAAGGTGCGATTCTCTGCTATGGATGGCTTGCAAACTAGATGTCATAGTTTGCAGCATTGTAAAAAAAAAAAATTTACGTAGGATATAAGAAGCACTTTAGTGTAAATATAGTTGATAACTGGAATTCACTAAGCAAAGACAATAAATATGCTAAATACAGAAATAGTTTTAAGGAAAGATATAATAAGGGTTTGTGATTAAAAGAAAAAAGCAACCAGGAGATAGGGAGTTACAAGCATGAGGCTCTTTCATTGAGCACAATTAGGTAAATACGATACGGCATACACACACACATAACTCCAATGATGAGAGATGATACCACAGATATAAGCATGGATTAAAACAGTGCAAAAATAATCAGACCATGAGAGATGACCTCAATACACAGAAGGCCAAAAAGGTAAGGTAAAACAAAATGTGAAACTTTGATTGCTGTTTAATTCCCTTTTAAACTGGAGTAGCCAGACTAGTTAGAGCTGGGAATTAAGGCTAACTGCTCTTTCTGATGCCCTGCAGTAGGATCGAACTAAGGATTGTCACTTCCCGAGTTGAGAGCTCTAACATCATAATAGTAAATAACAGAGCGAAAATTATCCCATATCAAAAGGGACATTCCTGTTAAGAGATGGAACCATACAGAGAACGAGTATAATGAAAACAGTGATAAGAAGCAAGTAAACTAATAAACAGCAAGTTAAACAGTCAGGTAGGGTAACTGGAGAAAACCTTGAATATATAATGCATTTATAAAGCTTATTAACATTCTCAGTAGAATAGTTTTGCATGAAAAAAAAATCACAATTCACATACTGTACTTGTATGCATACAGAAGGATACATAATGCATTTGTGCATACACATCAATGTCAGCGAAAAGTCATAACACAAAGGGAAGGTCACAAATGAGGGCATGGCAAATATGTCAAGTCCACAAAGTAATACAATAGTAACCAGTAAAAAGGCATCCCTTGACAAAGTGCAAAAAAAGTTGTCAGCAATAACCACATATGTCAACAATACAACATACACACCCTGAGAGCTATATGAGAAAGCCCAGAACTGGCAAAAGCCTTCCTCGGGGACACAGATTTTACGGCTAAGCAGCACATGGAACAACAACAATGACGTACAGTACATAGAGGTCAATAAAAAACACAAGATCAGAGAAAATTTAAACTGGAAGTTTATAATGAAGTAATAATATGACTCCCTATCCAACCTTTCATATACTCAAAGTTTGCATTTTTGCACAAATTCTCATTCATCTGGAAGTAAGCTATTATCACGTACAAGATACAACTGGTTGGATATACCGTAACAAAGACAAAGGGAAGAGCTCAAGAGAAGGGACATAATAAGTATGAAAGAAGAGGTTACAATAATTTTCAAAAAAATTGGAACATATCTTATATAAAGCATCTCACATGATAATAAACATGGAAAATGCGCAGCATTATATTTTGATTGAATTATACTGCTTTCACTAGCAAAACTGAAGAATCACATTTAGTCTCATGAGGAGCTCTGCTGGCAAAATCATAAATAAAGATACGACTAATTCCTATTAGGGGACCAAAGTAGCGTAGTAGTATGCTGAACTTGGGAGGTGACAGACTCGTGTTTAAACCCATGGCGGGGCATTAGGAATGGCATCCTGCCATTATTTCTCAGCTTCAAGCCATCTGTGCCCACCCTCAAATGGGGACTAATAAGAATACATATGTTAAAAAAGAATTCATAAGTCTACATTCTTATACGGCAAATCTATTAATATACATTAATATAAACCTAAAATAAACACACAGTATTAAAAACTACTTACCACCAGCCATCATTTCTTCAAACATATCAGGCAGGTTTTTTTCAAGCCATTGCTTACACTTATCATATGCTGGGTAGTATTCACAGTACTAAAGAAGAAGAAAATTATAAATTAGCAAATTGTAAAATATTAACAGAAATTGAGAAAAAAATAAATAAAACTTCACTGAGTTTACAAGGCATACAGGTATGATAGTTTAAGCGGCCCCTACACGATCAAATATCATTGCCCAATATATTGACAATTATATTGTGCAATATATTCCTCCGCCAAACATGGCTCAGTATTATTGCACAATATCGTTAGTCAAGCAATAATACTGTGCAATGCAGAATACTGCACAATAATATTGATTGTGTAGTTAATTTCTTATTCATATACTACGTACATGAATCATGATCCCCCTTATTAGGAAGTGGGTGAGAGGAAAATATGAGAGAGGATTTTAAGTCCTCTAAATCTGCCCCATTTAGTCTAACTTTGCAACATGCAAATGAACAGCGAGGAGGTATTCTTGCCCCCCCCTCATGTCTATGTATAACAGTCTCTTTGGGTAAGAACAAAAAACCTTGTGATGAGAATCATTTCTTTTATACAAAACTTTATCCTGAAGTCATTACCACGATATACAAAAACAAAATAAAATAGTAAAATTATAAGAATGAACTTTGACTATAAACATATTGCATTAGTGTAATAATAACAAGGAAGAATTATATAGGCATAAACTACAGTACTAAGCATATCCTTGTCTAGTAGGACCTTCTTTCCACACTTCAAAAGAAATTAACTGACCATCAAAAATATACATTGGTAGAAACTACACTAGGAACAAAGGCGTGCAATAATGCACGCATATACGTCTTTTATTTCTATTACTATTGGTGGATCTCTCTCTGCGCCACTTAGCCATTCTTTTGAACCCTTAAAATTGGTTCTATAAAAATCTTACTACAAAACCAAATTGTACTTTTTTAGATATCTACAGCTACTCAAATAGTGGTGGGCACAGCATCAAAGAATAGCCCCAACGTATTCCCTGCGTGTCGTAAGAGGTGACTAAAAGTGGACGAGGCGGAGGGACTAGGAATCCCCCCCCTTGCATTAACCTCCTGCGAGACGTCAAAGAAGAAGGGGAGTAGAGGGGAGAATAACTTCTCCCCAAACTCTAGTTTTGGGGTGTCTAAATGTGTGTGTTGTAGTACGATAGAGAGTAAAAGATGTGAGATTGGATATATGTTTGATAGGAGGAGGATGGATGTATTGGCATTGTGTGAGACGAAGATGAAAGGTGATGTGACAGGTGATGTGACAGGTAGGGTGTCTGGGGTTGAAAGGGGGAGAGCGAGAGAAGGTGTGGCATTATTGCTGAGTGAATGGATGGTAAATAAGGTAGTGGAATGGAAAGAAGTGTCATCTAGGTTGATGTGGGTTAGGGCTAGGATAGGTAGGGAATGTTGGGCTTTTGTTTGTGCATATGGGCCAGGATGTGAGAGAAGTGACGAAGAGCGGAATGAATTCTGGAATGAGTTAACTAGGTGTGTGGATGGTCTGAATAGAAGGAACTATGTAGTTGTGTTGGGTGGCTTGAATGCCAGAGTGGGTGATGGAGAGATAGAAGGTGTAGGAAAGTATGGGGTACTAAGGTGGGAACGAGAGTGGCGAGAGACTGTTAGATATGTGTGTGGAGCAAGACTTGGTGATAGGTAATAGTTTTTTCAAGAAGTTAATAAGTATACATGGATGAGACTGGCAAATGGAAGAGTGAAAGAAAGAGCACTGATGGATTATGTGTTGGTAGCAAAGAGCATGATTGCTAGAGTGAAAGATGTGCATGCATTTAGGGGTGTGGCTGCTGGGATGTCTGATCATTTTTTGGTTGAAGCAAAAGTGGTAGTAGCAAAAGAGTGGTGAAATAGAGTCGGGGATGTAGAAGGGAAATAGAGAAGGTGGAAGAGTTGAAAAGGCCAGAGAAGAGACAGGAATATCAGGACAGGTTGAGAGTGGCATATGACAGGGTGAAAGAAAGGGAAGTTGGGGAGTTAGAGGAGGAATGGGGGTTGATGAAAGAAGGTTTTGTGGGACATGCAAGTGATGTGTGTGGAAAGAGGTTTGTTGGAGGTGGCATGAGGAGGGGCAGCGAGTGGTGGAATGAAGGGGTGAAAATGAAGGTGGAAGAGAAAAAGAGGACTTTTGAGGAATGGCTGCAGTGTAAAAGTAGGGAGAAGTATGAAAGATATAGGGAGAAAAATGTGGAAACCAAGCGGAAGGTAGAGGAAGAGAAGAGATTGGCCAATGTTAGGTGGGGACAGGATTTTAGTAGGTCATATGAGGAGAATTAAAAGAAGTTTTGGAAAGAAGTGAAGAGAGTAAGGAAGGGTGGATAGAGGATGGAAGAGACAGTGAAAGATGTGAATGGACAGATGTTAAGAGGGAACGATGCAAGGAAAAGATGGGCAGAATATTTTGAGTGCTTGCTGAATTTTGAGGAAGATAGAGAGGCAGCTATAGTGGCAGTGGGGGGTGTTCAAGTGCCAGTAATGGGAGATGAAAATGATAGAGATTACAAGAGAGGAGGTGAAAAGGGCACTGTATGAAGCAAAAGCAGGTAAAGCACCTGGAATGGATGGTGTGATAACGGAGATGTTGAAAGAAGGGGGTGTGACTGCATTGGAATGGTTAGAGAGAGTGTTTAATATATGCTATATGTTGTCAATGGTGCCAGTGGAATGGGTGATTGCTTGTATAGTGCCCCTATACAAAGGTAAGGGAGATGTGTATGAATGCAGTCATTTTAGGGGTATAAGTTTGCTGAGTGTGGTAGGGAAAGTGTATGGTAGGATACTGGTTAATAGGATTAGGGATGACAGAAAATGTGATCGCGGAAGTGCAGAGTAGTTTTAGGAGAGGTAGAGGTTGTGTAGATCAGGTTTTTATAGTTAGGCAGTTATGTGATAAATATTTAGCAAAGGTAAGGATGTGTATTTTGCATTTTTGGATCTGGAGACAGCGTATGATAGAGTTGATAGAGAGGCTATGTGGAACGTTTTGAGATTATATGGAATTAATGGTAAATTGTTGCATGCAGTGAAGAGTTTGTATGAGGGCAGTAGAGCTTGTGTTAGGGTAGGGAATGAAGTGAGTGAGTGGTTTCCAGTGAGTGTGGGACTGAGACAGGGATGTGTGATGTCACCATGGCTGTTCAATTTGTATATTGATGGAGTTGTAAGAGAGGTGAATGAGCGAGTGCGTGGTCGAGGTTTGAGAATGGTAGATGGGGATGATAACGAGTGGGAGCTGAATCAGTTGCTGTTTGCAGATGATACTGTGGTGGTGGCAGATTCAGAGGAGAAGCTGTGTCAGTTAGTGTCAGAATTTGGAATGGTGTGTGAGAGAAGGAAGTTGCGAGTGAATGTGGGAAAGAGTTAGGTTATGAGGTGTACAAGAAATGAGGATGGTGCTGGATTGAATGTTATGTTGAATGGAGAGACACTTGAGGAAGTTGATTAATTCAAGTATTTAGGCTCGGTTATATCTGCAAATGGTGGAGTGGAAGCAGATGTGTGTCACAGAGTGAATGAAGGATGTAAAGTGTTGGGTGCGTTGAAAGGAGTGATGAAGAATAGAGGGTTGCAAATGAATGTTAAGAAAGTTTTGTATGAGAAAGTGGTTGTGCCAGCTGTTATGTACGGATCAGAGTTATGGGGTATGAAAGTCAGTGAGAGACGGAAACTAAATGTGTCTGAGATGAAATGCCTGAGGAGTATGACTGGTGTATCTCGATTGGATTGGGTTAGGAATGAAATGGTGGGAGCAAGAACGAGTGTGAGGAGAGAAATTGCAGCCAGAGTAGATATGAATGTTCTGAGATGGTTTGGCCATGTAGAAAGGATGGATGATGAAAGACTGCTGAAGAAGGTGATGAATGCGAGAGTTGATGGGAGAAATGCTAGAGGGAGGCCTAGGTTTGGATGGAAGGATGGTGTAAGGAGAGCCCTGAATGATAGGAGGGTGGATGTGAGGGAAGCAAGCGAGCGTGCTAGAAATAGGAATGAGTGGCGAGCGATTGTGACGCAGCTCTGATGGGCATCTGCTGTTACCACGGTGCTTCATCTTACAGAGGTAGCCCTGTGGTAGGGGCAGTAGGAGGAGTTGGCAGTTGTGAAGCGACACAGGTTGTGGAAGAGCCGGGAGGATGGGCTGTGGCACTCCAGCAGTGCCATCTGAACAGTCGCTAGCTCCCTCGTCATTGCCCATAGAGCAAAGTAATCCCCTTATTGTTTTCTTTTTTGATGTCGGCTACCCCCCAATTTAAGGGGGAAACAGCCAAGGGAGATAATAAAACATAATAATACCTATAGGTACTTGTGCAAGGGATGGGCTTTATCCTAGCAAGAGTTGAGCTTCCTCCACCTCCCATTGCTCTTTTTCTATAAGTTTGCATTTTCCTTCTCTCATTCTCCAGGATGGGGAAGTAGAGACTACTGCTTCAAAGCTCCCACGTGTATCAGTCAGCTAAATAGGCAAGTATGATGGGACTGAGAATCCCAACTTCGTCTTTTCCTTCCACAAAGGTTCAATGCAGTGCTTGAACTGAGTCACCCCATTACAAAAGGATTAAGGATCTTATACATAGATAGACTATTGGCACTGTACTATAGAAACATCAACTACGTTAAGTATATAGGCATCAGACAGTTACACTGCATGCAAGCACTTAAGTGAAGAGTTTCTTTTGGGTATAAATATTATAAACTTTACAGGGGAATTCTTCATTCAAGTTACTAAGCCATCTGTCCATCCCCTAATGGGGACTAATAGCGATGCATAAAATGTACAAAAAAAAATTATCAACAAAATGGGACAACTAAGCATTATATGCATCATAAAGTGAAAAACTTACTAAGATAATAATTATTGTACATAAAGTCTTACCTACCTCAATTGGCATGGTGCAATTACCACAATAACTGACACTAAGAGGGTATTCAACGCCAGGAAGTGGCGTAAGGCCATATACTTCCGTCATCCTGAAAAAATAAATTTATCATACTCACTTTTTAGTATGAAGGATATAAGATATTTTTTGCAAATACAGCACAGGTAATGTTCCGGTTTTATGTCACAGATTCCCTTTTCTACCAAGGGCTAGGACGGTTGCCTTCCTGCAAAGGACTTATTTTGGCAGATGTGATCCTTACCCTGAGTGCATGCCCTTGCTAACCTCAGACCGTGAGTGGGCGCGAACCCTCAACCTGACGCTCAGAGTCGCGGACGCTACCGCCAACACTAATGGTTGGATCTTGTAAAGATGAGCAACCCCCCAGAATTTAATAACCCCATAAACTGTCAAGTTTCAAGTTAAGTCAGGCTGGGTTGGTTTGGATTAAGTTAGGCTGCTAGTTTAGGTTAGATGACTTGCCTTGAATATAAGTATAACCCAAAAGCACCCTGGGGATACTCCTCTTTACAAGATCCTAAAGGTCTTACATTCTGATATTATTTTTAGGATACAAAAATAGATGTTATTACTGACTTTTGTTTTTTTAAAGTGTGACACTGGGACAGGCAAGAAAAACTGCCCTCATCAATAAAGGCCTGGGCACAAAGAAAACTAAGGCAAAGGAAAGGAAAAAGTTTAAGGGCAAGGCAGAGATGAGGTAATGATACACAAAGGAAAAGGACAGGCTGAAAGAAGAGGCAAAGTACTGAGGACCTAGAGATATGAGAGGATTAGGCCATGAGATGACGATAGAGTCGCTTTTGAAAGGAAGATAGGTCCTAAGAATTAGAAAAGCCAGAAGGAGGAAGAGAGTTCCAGTGTCTGGAGGTAGATGGGAAGAAGCAATCACTGCACCTACCAATCTGCAAGCTTAAAATCTCCACAAAGTACCTGTGAGACAAGGCCGCTTGGTAAGTGTTACAAAGAGTCGGCAGTGGGGGAGGGATGCAGCTCACCAACTTATCAGAGCAGCGATGGAAGTAGTAGAGATAGATAAAAGAAAGGGATGATACCTTACGGCAAAGAGAAAGAGGATCCAGATTAGAAGTAAAGGAAGGATCATCAATGAGTCTGACTGCCTTAGATTCTACCCTATCAAGGAGATAAGTATCAGAAGCAGCACCCAAGATGCTCAAGCAGTACTCTAAGCAGGGACAGATAAGACCACTATAGACTTTAAGTAACTGTAAAGAGTTAAAGTAATGATAAAAACGAAACAGAACCCCAAATTTTTTGGATGCAGATTTAGAAATTTAGATTATGTGATTCCTCCACGACAAGTTAGAGGCTATATGGATGCCTACTATGTTGACAGCATTAAAAGAGTAAATTTCGTTAGTTTAGAAGACAATAGGGCTATCAGGAGATGATAAAGAGATAGCAAAAAAATTGTGTCTTGGAGGCATTAAATTTAACTAAATTTTGGGTGCCCCACTCAGATACCCTTTGCAAATCAGAGCTGCGAGTAGAAGAAAGAGTGATACAAGACTGACTACGAGTAACAGATGAAGGTTGTGAAGAAAAGGCAGAGGAAAAATGAAGAGTAGAATCGTCAGTTAAGGCATGAAGAAGAGAGGAAGATGGGGACTGAAGAAGATCGTTGATGAAGAGAAGAATAAGAGCAGGTGAAAGAACAGAGTCCTATGGAATACCACTGGTAACAGGGAATGGGCTAGATGTTGCACCGTCATCCACCACAAATAAAAAACGGTCCGAAAGAAAACTGAAAATCAGAGAACAGAGAGAGGGGGTAAAGCCACAGGCAGGGAATTTGGCCAGCAGAGGCTTATGCCAGACTCTGTAAAAAACCTTAGAGATATCAATGGCAACAACAAAGGATTCCCCATAGTTCCCCAGAGATGACCATACATTAGTATGATAGGACAGGAGGTCACCAGTGGATCTTGCCTTGCGGAAGCCATACTGGTGATTGGAGATAAGTGATTTAGATTCAAGACATTTCAAGAAATGACCATTAAGCAGTTTTGAAAATTTAGCGATAGAAGAGGTTCGGGTAAAGGGTCGGTAGTCTTATATGAACAATAATACTAAATGGATATCAATATAATTACAAAGCATAGAAGAGGCTCAAACCATTACTAGCATATGAAATAAAAAGTTTTTAATGCCTTCTTGGCAAAGCGTTAAATGGAAGAAGCAGCAGCAGCATTTACTAATATATGTTCGAATATTTTTTGCAACTTTTTATTATTAAAATAGTGAACGGTAAGAGTGCTAAGACTTGGAAAGTGAAACACCATATGAGCCCCTGTGGGAAGTGATGAAGGGAATCCAACCTTAATTCTCAAGCTCCAACCTGTCTGTGTACACCTGCATGCAAATAGGGATTAATAGTAGCATAAAAATGGTAAACACCTTTACTAATAAAACAGTTTTTACAGTATTACCAATGGTGAGCAGCACAGACTTACACAAAAGTTATTATTGTCTTTCATGTACAGCAAGTACTTACAAAGTGAAAGAAAAATTAATAATGAAATTGTCACTGTTTTAAAAATGTATACTAAGTAGACAGAAATATAATGAACACCCTTAGAAGGTAGGAAAAGTCAAAATAATGCTATTAGAACTACCAATATCCAACTGCACGCTAAAATAACAGAATCTATTACACCATGAAATAGGGGTATTAATGCAACGATATTTGGTTGATTTTTGTCAGTTATGAATGAATAGTGATGAAGCCTTTTCTACATAATACATGGAAGCTTGATGACACCTGGCAACTACAGAGATTTTTTGTCCACATCCATGAATTTTGAGGAATAAAATTAGGTGATTTAATGTATATTATATATGTATACAACTGAGTACATATATAGCATACATTTAAAGTAATTACTTTGCAAAATACAAAAAAAGCACTGCAAGGGCATAGAATTTTATTCTCACTGTTCATGCCTGCGGAAAAAAAATCTGTGTCATTGGCAGATGTCATCGAATTTCCCTTCTACCAGACGAAATTCTGCAAAAAGGAATCATTGTGCCTGAGGAAGGCTGAGTCATTCCCACTTGTGTGACTGAAATGTTTTCAGTAGTCCAAAAGACTCATAACAACCAACGTCAAAAGTGCCTGAGTGTCAAAATAAAGCAATAATGGAGTCACTACCGAAACTATGACTATTAATGAAACAAATGAAATATTCTTTGCTTCTATATCATATAAGGATATTAGATATTACTTCCTACATAAATTCTGAATACCTTCCAGCTTTAAAAAAAAAAAAAAAAAAAAAAAAAAAAAAAAAAAAAAAAAAAAACTTTTTCCTGGACCAAAACAGAGAGAAGCTAACTTAGTTTAACGAGGCTTGGAGGCAAAGCTCCCAATGCGGGAATAACTTATAAAATTTATTATAATTAGGATAGGTTTAGTTTGCATATTTCATTGCCAGTCAGGAAACGAGTTCATAATTGTATTATCTTTTTGCGATTTTATTTTATTCCTTATTTTCAATTCATTTAGAAATTGATTTTTTTTTTTTTTTTTTTTTTTTTTTTACGATTTTCCCCCACGAGTGATATGAGCTGTAGACAAACTGTGAGTGGGCTGCGGAGGGATGCATAAAACGAATCTAATTTTTTTCTGAACCAGCCAAAACCTAACCCAGCTAACCTGACCTAACTCGAATTTTATGCCATACATACCTTACTATGGTGAATGTTGAAACGACTTATGGAAGGGTGAATAAAACGAATCTTAACCAAACAAGTGAAATAAAAAATATCTAAAGCAGTTCGGAATGCTTACTTTATATTACAAATAAGTAAAAAGAAATACAAAACACTGAAAAATATCTTAATTAAAAATCAATCATGTAAATTATCTGTTTTGTTGATAAAAAGGGGCTGACCTAACGTAACTTGGCTAACCAAACCTAATATCATACTGTAATAAGTTTCATAACATATTTTCCTAACAGAAGGTGTGAAAGTAAACATTTAACCAATTAAAAGAAAAAAGTTATCAATTCATTTCTTGAGAGGGAGTTAACTAACCTAACCAAACTTTACCTAACATTATAGTCAATGTATATTTTTCCTAATTGAATAGTGTGAGGGTAACACTTTCCCAACAATGGCTCGGGACCCAGTCTGACAGCCATTTTTCTATATATATATATATATATATATATATATATATATATATATATATATATATATATATATATATATATATATATATATATATATATATATATATATTTATTTATTTATTTATTTATTTATTATTATTATTATTATTATTTTATTTTATTTTATTATTTTTTTTTTTTTAAGGTGTGATGCCGGGACAGGCAGAAAATTGCCCTCATCTGACCAGGGCAAAAATAAAACACTGAAATGAGGAAAAAGTGGAAGCTTAGGAACAAGACAGAGAGAAAACAATGACGAAAAATTGGAAAAGGACAGGTTGAAAGAATTAGCGAAGCAATAAATACCTAGAAATATGGCATGATTAGGCCCTGAGATGATAAAACAAATATATTAACCTTAAACGATTTCTCCCAAGATGTACTTTATTAATATACAATACTAAAAAAAACAAGCAGGAGACCGCGGTTGAGCAGTAGTTAAGGCACTTGACTTGGGAGATGACAGACCTATGATCGAGTCCACTGCTGGGACTTAAGAAAAGCATCCAGTATAATTCCCTAGCTCCAAAGTGTCTGTCCGCCACCATAATAGAATTAATAGTGACACAAAATGGCAAATAAAGAAAACAGGTTAAGATTCGTTTTATGCACCCCTTCTACAGCCTAACCAAAACAATCAGCGTTACCATTTCTTAAAATATGCCGCGCTGCTTTTTATACACCGAAATTCACCATATTAAGGTAAGAAAGGCTTCGAATTTGTGTTAGGTTAGGTCAGCTTAAGCTACCTAGACTGGGTTATTTAAGTACCCATCACCGCTCACCAATGCTGGCCCTAACTAAATAAAACAAAAGTTCTTTTCGAAAAAAAAAAAATTATCAGATGAATTCATAACACATCAAGAGCTATCAGAAAAAATCAAGGATGCATAAAACATATTTTAACCATACATGTACCCTCGCTCAGCCTCATTTAGTTGACTTTTACGACACGAAGGGGTAAACAGAATACCAAAATGGCAAGTATACGCACGACTTGTACTCAACTGAATGCGTAAAATCCTCATATTTACCTGATATACACCAGTAAACCGCTTCAAGAATATGGAGGAAAGAGAGACTGACCAATCTCTACAAGATCATGAATATTAAACTATCTAACAGGGTAACTGAGAGGTAACTGGCGATTGGGTAGTTACAGAGTAGCACTAGTATAAACATATGGGCTTATCTGCATTGGGTACAGCCTTTATGACAGTTCCCCATTGAAATCAAAATAGGTGTCAGCCTTTGGTACGATACTCTTCTTCAATAAACCATATAATTTTTTTTTTAATTAGTCTATTTTCAGACATAATGATATTTTGAGAAAAAAATAAAGCAGTTTATTTATTATTAGATAACTACTACGGTTTATTGTGACAGAATATATAATTTTTCTCTTGGTATCTTTGCACCAGGCACGGAACTATTTTTTATAAACCAAAAAATCATATTAGCTTTAGCCCCTACAGGGACTCGAACCTAGGACAGTTATGTGTCCTAGGTTCGAGTCTCAATCAGGGTATGATATAATTCATGCTTTCACATATGGTAAGGTGCTTATTTGATTATATATATATATATATATATATATATATATATATATATATATATATATATATATATATATATATATATATATATATATATATATATATATATATATATATACATATATATATATATATATACATAGGGTAATGTGCTTATTCATATATATATATATATATATATATATATATATATATATATATATATATATATATATATATATATATATATATATATATATATATATATATATATATATATATATATATATATATATATATATATATATATATATATATATATATATATATATATATATATATATATATATATATATATATATATATATATATATATATATATATATATATATATATATATATATATATATATATATATATATATATATATATATATATATATATATATATAAGAATATATATATATATATATATATATATATATATATATGAATATATATATATATATATATATATATATATATATATATATATATATATATATATATATATATATATATATATATATATATATATATATATATATATATATATATATATATATATATATATATATATAGGGTAATGTGCTTATTTGATTATATATATATATATATATATATATATATATATATATATATATATATATATATATATATATATATATATATATATATATATATATATATATATATATATATATATATATATATAAAGCGTGTTTTACGTCACGGACTCCCTTATCTACCAAGGACTAGGACGGTTGCTTGTTTTTTGGCAGATGTAATCGCTACCCTGAGTGCATGCCCTTGCTAACCCTAGACCGTGGCGGGGCGCGAACCCTCCATCTGACGCCTCAACGTCGAGGACGCTACCGCCTGAGCCACGGTGACTAATATATATAAATTCATATATCTATCTAGAGAGAGAGAGAGAGAGAGAGAGAGAGAGAGAGAGAGAGAGAGAGAGAGAGAGAGAGAGAGAGAGAGAGAGGAGAGAGAGAGAGAGAGAGAGAGAAACAAATCTGCCAAAACATGTACCCCCAGGTTTCTTTCGTACACATATTACTGAAGTGCTTCTCTTGCTCTTGAATACCTAAATATGGGCATTCTTGTACTCTTGCCCTAACTCACTGCATTATAGTTTTAAGCATTGAACCTCATTTGACACTTGTATGACCACTCATGCAAACTGCATAGATCTTCCAGAAGCTCTTTACTACTGTTATCGTCTTGTACTCTCTTCATAGTCTTTGAATCATCTACAAGAAAATTTAAAAGAGCCTTTCCAGACTTTGGCATATCATTTTCACATAAAGAAATAGAAGTGGCCCTAAAACTGATCACAGTGGAACCTCACTTCAGACTTTCCTTTCGTAAGACATGTAAACCTCTGCTTCCTGCTTTCTGAGTAAGCATTTATCCTCCCAAAGACAATTCCACCTATCCTTGCCATTACTTGCAACTTCTTTGAGTCTACCATGAGGGACATTACTAAATGCCCTCTGAAAATTTGAAAATATGCACTCTGCCCAGCTTCTCTTTCTTGTAAGATGAACTCTACTGCCTTACCAGTTATCCCATCAGTATTTGTGAATAGTAACCTTAATGAGGCTATATCTCTTGATTTCCTCACTTTTTCTCTTTTATCCCCTTTGTTTACAAGAACCCTGAAGTAAAATGTTTCTTTCTCCTCCTCATATCCTCCCTCATTTATCCTTACAGCTACCTGTAACCAGTTTTTATATGTTTTTATCTGTTCCTATGTTCTATGAGGTCAGATGACCAAGATCCTGTATACTTCTGAATACTTTTTGTTCACTTCACAGCTTCTTATCAGCCTAATGTGTGGCTTTATATTCACATTTAATTTAAATCCCATGCTCCATTGGCATCAACAATGATCAAATAAGCACATTAACATATGTGAAAACTTGAAATATATTTTGCCCTTGACTGGGATTCGAACGTAAGGCACATAATTACTGTGCCACATTGCTACCAACTACTCCACTAGTGGTCTAAAAGAAGAAGCTAACCTGTCAACTAACTGTTAAGCCAGTGAATGAACACATTCCTCTGAATACTTTTTTTTTTTTATACTGCTTCTTCCAAGCCTCACTCGTGGCTTCATTTTTCACATTTAGTTCAAATCCCATGCTATATGGGATCAACAGTAATCAAATAAACACATTCAAAATTGTGAATATATGAAACATATTTTGCCCTACGCAGGGATTCGAACCTAAGACACATAAGTACTGTGCAGAAGAATGCGTTAATTCCCTAGCTTAACAGATGGCTGAGAAGCTAGCTTTTTCTTTTAGACCTTCAGTGGAGTAGTTAGTAGCACCTTAACACAAAAATTGTGTCTTAGGTTCGAATTCTGGCTAAGGGCAAAATATGTTTCATGTTTTCACATATTTTAATGTGTTTACTTGAACATTGTTGATGCCTATATCACATGAGATTTGAATTAAATTAAAAAAAAAAACATGAGTGATGTTGGAAAGAAGCTGTAAAATGAACAAAAGGTATTCAAAAGAATGCATACATTCCCTAGCTTAACAGTTAGTAGAGAGGGTAACTTCTTCTCTTAGACCTTCAGTGGAGTAGTTGGCAGCCCTTTGGCACAGTAATTATATGTCTTAGGTTTGAATCTCGACCAAGGGCAAATATGTTTCATATATATATATATATATATATATATATATATATATATATATATATATATATATATATATATATATATATATATATATATATATATATATATATATATATATATATATATATATATATATATATATATATATATATATATATATATATATATATATATATATATATTGATTACACTGAACTGTTAACATACAGTCTAAAATGGTAGGAAAAGCCCATTAAATAAAAGAACGAAAATATATATAAAAAGTACTTATTAATTTCGTGACCTAATCTGGTCACCTTCTCAAAGTACATGTACTTTGAGAAGGTGACCAGATTAGGTCACGAAATTAATAAGTACTTTTTATATATATATTTTCGTTGTTTTATTTAATGGACTTTTCCTACCAAATATATATATATATATATATATATATATATATATATATATATATATATATATATATATATATATATATATATATATATATATATGTGTGTGTGTGTGTGTGATTACCTAATTGTGATTACCTAATTGTGTTTACGGGAAAGAGCCCAAAGCTCGTATCTTCCCGTCTCCTGATCGGTTCCATTTTTAGACTTAGTGATACTTATCATACCTGTCCTTAAAACTATGGATTGAGGTAGCATTAACTACCTCCTCGCTTAGCCAATTCCAATTATCAACTACTCTTACACTGAAAAAGTATTTCCTTACATCCTGCAAACAAGTTTTCTTCCGAAGCTTCAAACTATGACCTCTAGTTCTAGAGCCAGCCATATCGAAATATCGATCCCTATCCACTCTATCATAACCATGAAGGAATTTAAAGACTGTCACCATATCCCCCCTTACTCTTCTAGCTTCGAGTGATGGCAAGTCTAATTCCCTCAGCCTCTCATCATAACCGAGATTGCGTATTTCTGGCACCAGTTTCGTGGCATGTCTTTGAACTTTTTCAAGCTTAGCTATGTGCTTTTTCAAGTGCGGATTCCAAAAGGGGGCTGCATATTCGAGTTTTGGCCTCACATAGGTTACATAAATATTTCTGAACATTTCCTTGTCCATGTGCCTGAAGGCTACCCTTACATTTGATAAGAATGCATATGCTGCCCTTACTACACCATTTATATGTATTTCTGGAGACAAATCTGCCAATATGTTTACTCCTAGATCTCTCTCATTTTCTGTCTCCTGAAGTTGTACTCCAGCCACCGAGTAGTCAAGCTTGGGCCTTCTTGCACTTGTACCCATTCTCATTACCTTACATTTTGAGGTATTGAATTTCATTAGCCACTTTTCTGACCACTCATGCAGATTATTTAGATCCTCCTGAAGTTCTCTACCATTGTTCTCGTTTTTTACTTTCTTCACAATCTTTGCATCATCTGCAAACATATTCATGAATGAATTTACAGACTCTGGTAGGTCATTTACATATACAAGGAACAAAAGTGGCCCTAAAACTGAACCCTGTGGAACTCCACTACTAACTCTTCTCCATTCAGACACTGAGTGTCTTACTCTAACCCTCTGTTCCCTTCCTTCTAAGTAAGTTTTTATCCATTCCAAGACATTTCCACCTATTCTAGCCATTGATTGCAGCTTCCTAATAAGTCTCCCATGTGGAACAGTGTCAAACGCTTTCTGGAAGTCTAGGAATATGCAATCTGCCCAGCCCTCTCTTTCCTGTAAGATTTGGCTTACCTCATCATAAAATTCTAATAAGTTTGTTACTGTTGATCTTCCTTCTCTGAAGCCATGTTGCCTCACTGACAAAAAGTTGAAGGATTCCAAGTGAAGAGAGATATGTTTCCTTAGTAGTTTCTCCATAAGTTTGCAAACTATGCTGGTCAAGGAAACTGGTCTATAGTTCAGAGCCGTATCCCTCCTTCCCTTTTTGAAGATAGGTATCACATTTGCTTGTTTCCAGCATCCTGGAATCTCCCCCGACTCCAATGACTCCTTAAATATGATACTTAGTGCCACTGATATTGTGTTTGCGCATTTTTTAAGCACATGAGGGGATATGTCATCAGGACCTGTAGCTTTATGAACATCTAAATCCATCAGCGCTTTGCATACCTCTGTGGCTGTAAGGTTGATGTTCTCTAATACCGGCCCTTGAGCTTCTATCACTGCAATCTGAGGGGGTGGGGTATTTTCTACTGTAAATACTGACTGAAACTCCTTGTTCAATTCTTTGCAGATCTCTTCGTCCGTCTCAGTGATGCTTCCATCCGCTCTCTTTAGCCTTAAAACCTGTTCTTTTACCTTCAGTTTTCCTCTGATAAAGCTGTGGAAAAGCTTGGGATTTTCTTTAGCCTTCCTGGTGATGTCCCTCTCATAATCTTTCTCTGCCTCTCTCCTTTTACTTAGGTAGTCATTTCTTGCTCTTTTGTAGGTTTGCCAGGCATTTGTGTTTTTTCTCCTCCTATACCTTTTCCAGCATTTGTCTCTCCACTCCTTAGCTCTTTTACACCCATTATCGAACCATTTCTCTCTGGCATGAATTACACCTACTTTGGTGACAGGTATGCAGCAATCTACTATCTTCCCATATTTCTCACAAAAGATGTCATACATTTCTTGTACAGATTTGTTGTAAAATAAGGTTCTCCAGTCAATAACTGCAAAAAGCTCATTCATTTTGATGTAATCTCCTTTCGGATAGTTCCTCCTCATGTCCTCAGTGCCTCTACTCTCAGGAAGAATGTCTTCAATGATATACTCCATCAACAACACACAGTGGTCACTCTTTCCAATTGGTGGTTCATACTCAATATTTTCAATATCCAACACATTATCTGTGAACACCAGATCAAGTAGTGATGGCTCATCCCCACCCCTGGCTCTTGTTGGTTCCATTACATGTTGGTGTAGGAAATTCCCTTGTACGCAATCTAGGAATCTTGCCCCAAAGGAGTCCTCACCACTGTGTGGGTCAAGATTTATCCAATCTATCTCTTTATGATTAAAGTCTCCCATAATCAAAATCCTACATTTTTTCTCCCGCGCCATGTTAACAACTGAGTTTATGACTTCAATCGTACCTATATGACTTTCCTCATAAATTTCAAGCCTATTTTGGTTCCTTGGTGGGTTGTATACAACAGTTATTATAATGCTCTCTGACCCAGTATTTATGCGAGCAACAAGAAATTCCCTGAACTCACTTTCTATAGCCAAGTTTATCTCTTCAACTTGAATCCTCTCACTTATGAGCAGTGCTATCCCTCCACCAGTCCTCTCAGATCTTTCGACCCTTAGTATTCTGAAGCCCTTAGGAAAAACTGTGACACTGTTTATTGTGTGTGTGTGTGTGTGTGTGTGTGTGTGTGTGTGTGTGTGTGTGTGTGATTACCAAATTGTGATTACCTAATTGTGTTTACGGGAAAGAGCCCAAAGCTCGTATCTTCCCGTCTCTTGATCGCTTCCATTTTAGACTTAGTGATACTTATCATACCTTTCCTTAAAACTATGGATTGAGATAGCATTAACTACCTCCTCGCTTAGCCAATTCCAATTATCAACTACTCTTACACTGAAAAAGTATTTCCTTACATCCTGCAAAGAAGTTTTCTTACGAACCTTCAAACTATGACCTCTAGTTCTAGAGCCAGCCATATCAAAATATCGATCCCTATCCACTCTATCATAACCATGAAGGAATTTAAAGACTGTCACCATATCCCCCCTCACTCTTCTAGCTTCGAGTGATGGTAAGTCTAATTCCCTCAGCCTCTCATCATAACTGAGATTGCGTATTTCTGGCACCAGTTTCGTGGCATGTCTTTGAACTTTTTCAAGCTTAGCTATGTGCTTTTTCAAGTGCGGATTCCAAAATGGGGCTGCATATTCCAGTTTTGGCCTCACATAGGTTACATAAATATTTCTGAACATTTCCTTGTCCATGTGCCTGAAGGCTACCCTTACATTTGATAAGAATGCATATGCTGCCCTTATTATGCCATTTATATGTATTTCTGGAGACAAATCTGCCAGTATGTTTACTCCTAGATCTCTCTCATTTTCTGTCTCTTGAAGTTGTACTCCAGCCACCGAGTAGTCAAGCTTGGGCCTTCTTGCACTTGTACCCATTCTCATTACCTTACATTTTGAAGTATTGAATTTCATTAGCCACTTTTCTGACCACTCATGCAGATTATTTAGATCCTCCTGAAGTTCTCTACCATTGTTCTCGTTTTTTACTTTCTTCACAATCTTTGCATCATCTGCAAACGTATTCATGAATGAATTTACAGACTCTGGTAGGTCATTTACATATACAAGGAACAAAAGTGGCCCTAAAACTGAACCCTGTGGAACTCCACTACTACTCTTCTCCATTCAGACACTGAGTGTCTTACTCTAACCCTCTGTTCCCTTCCTTCTAAGTAAGTTTTTATCCATTCCAAAACATTTCCACCTATTCTAGCCATTGATTGCAGCTTCCTAATAAGTCTCCCATGTGGAACAGTGTCAAACGCTTTCTGGAAGTCTAGGAATATGCAATCTGCCCAGCCCTCTCTTTCCTGTAAGATTTGGCTTACCTCACCATAAAATTCTAATAAGTTTGTTACTGTTGATCTACCTTCTCTGAAGCCATGTTGCCTCACTGACAAAAAGTTGAAGGATTCCAAGTGAAGAGAGATATGTTTCCTTAGTAGTTTCTCCATAACTTTACAAACTATGCTGGTCAAGGAAACTGGTCTATAGTTCAGAGCCGTATCCCTCCTTCCCTTTTTGAAGATAGGTATCACATTTGCTTGTTTCCAGCATCTTGGAATCTCCCCTGACTCCAGTGACTTTTAAAATATGATACTTAGTGCCACTGATATTGTGTTTGCGCATTTTTTAAGCACATGAGGGGATATGTCATCAGGACCTGTAGCTTTATGAACATCTAAATCCATCAGCGCTTTGCATACCTCTGTGGCTGTAAGTTGATGTTCTCTAATACCGGCCCTTGAGCTTCTATCACTGCAATCTGAGGGGGTGGGGTATTTTCTACTGTAAATACTGACTGAAACTCCTTGTTCAATTCTTTGCAGATCTCTTCATCCGTCTCAGTGATGCTTCCATCCACTCCCTTTAGCCTTAAAACCTGTTCTTTTACCTTCAGTTTTCCTCTGATAAAGCTGTGGAAAAGCTTGGGATTTTCTTTAGCCTTCCTGGTGATGTCCCTCTCATAGTCTCTCTCTGCCTCTCTCCTTTTACTTAGGTAGTCATTTCTTGCTCTTTTGTAGGTTTGCCAGGCATTTATGTTTTTTCTCCTCCTATACCTTTTCCAGCATTTGTCTCTCCACTCCTTAGCTCTTTTACACCCAATACCGAACCATTTCTCTCTGGCATGAATTACACCTACTTTGGTGACAGGTATGCAGCAATCTACTATCTTCCCATATTTCTCACAAAAGATGTCATACATTTCTTGTACAGATTTGTTGTAAAATAAGGTTCTCCAGTCAATAACTGCAAAAAGCTCATTCATTTTGATGTAATCTCCTTTCGGATAGTTCCTCCTCATGTCCTCAGTGCCTCTACTCTCAGGAAGAATATTGTGTTTACGGGAAAGAGCCCAAAGCTAGTATCTTCCCGTCTCCTGATCGCTTCCATTTTATACTTAGTGATACTTATCATACCTGTCCTTAAAACTATGGATTGAGATAGCATTAACTACCTCCTCGCTTAGCCAATTCCAATTATCAACTACTCTTACACTGAAAAAGTATTTTCTTACATCCTGCAAACAAGTTTTCTTACGAACCTTCAAACTATGACCTCTAGTTCTAGAGCCAGCCATATCAAAATATCGATCCCTATCCACTCTATCATAACCATGAAGGAATTTAAAAACTGTCACCATATCCCCCCTCACTCTTCTAGCTTCGAGTGATGGCAAGTCTAATTCCCACAGCCTCTCATCATAACTGAGATTGCGTATTTCTGGCACCAGTTTCGTGGCATGTCTTTGAACTTTTTCAAGCTTAGCTATGTGCTTTTTCAAGTGCGGATTCCAAAAGGGGGCTGCATATTCCAGTTTTGGCCTCACATAGGTTACATAAATATTTCTGAACATTTCCTTGTCCATGTGCCTGAAGGCTACCCTTACATTTGATAAGAATGCATATGCTGCCCTTACTATGCCATTTATATGTATTTCTGGAGACAAATCTGCCAGTATGTTTACTCCTAGATCTCTCTCATTTTCTGTCTCTTGAAGTTGTACTCCAGCCACCGAGTAGTCAAGCTTGGGCCTTCTTGCATTTGTACCCATTCTCATTACCTTACATTTTGAAGTATTGAATTTCATTAGCCACTTTTCTGACCACTCGTGCAGATTATTTAGATCCTCCTGAAGTTCTCTACCATTGTTCTCGTTTTTTTACTTTCTTCACAATCTTTGCATCATCTGCAAACATATTCATGAATGAATTTACAGACTCTGGTAGGTCATTTACATATACAAGGAACAAAAGTGGCCCTAAAACTGAACCCTGTGGAACTCCACTACTAACTCTTCTCCATTCAGACACTGAGTGTCTTACTCTAACCCTCTGTTCCCTTCCTTCTAAGTAAGTTTTTATCCATTCCAAAACATTTCCACCTATTCTAGCCATTGATTGCAGCTTCCTAATAAGTCTCCCATGTGGAACAGTGTCAAACGCTTTCTGGAAGTCTAGGAATATGCAATCTGCCCAGCCCTCTCTTTCCTGTAAGATTTGGCTTACCTCATCATAAAATTCTAATAAGTTTGTTATTGTTGATCTACCTTCTCTGAAGCCATGTTGCCTCACTGACAAAAAGTTGAAGGATTCCAAGTGAAGAGAGATATGTTTCCTTAGTAGTTTCTCCATAACTTTGCAAACTATGCTGGTCAAGGAAACTGGTCTATAGTTCAGAGCCGTATCCCTCCTTCCCTTTTTGAAGATAGGTATCACATTTGCTTGTTTCCAGCATCTTGGAATCTCCCCTGACTCCAGTGACTTTTAAAATATGATACTTAGTGCCACTGATATTGAGTTTGCGCATTTTTTAAGCACATGAGGGGATATGTCATCAGGACCTGTAGCTTTATGAACATCTAAATCCATCAGCGCTTTGCATACCTCTGTGGCTGTAAAGTTGATGTTCTCTAATACCGGCCCTTGAGCTTCTATCACTGCAATCTGAGGGGGTGGGGTATTTTCTACTGTAAATACTGACTGAAACTCCTTGTTCAATTCTTTGCAGATCTCTTCATCCGTCTCAGTGATGCCTCCATCCGCTCTCTTTAGCCTTAAAACCTGTTCTTTTACCTTCAGTTTTCCTCTGATAAAGCTGTGGAAAAGCTTGGGATTTTCTTTAGCCTTCCTGGTGATGTCCCTCTCATAGTCTCTCTCTGCCTCTCTCCTTTTACTTAGGTAGTCATTTCTTGCTCTTTTGTAGGTTTGCCAGGCATTTATGTTTTTTTTTTCCTCCTATACCTCTTCCAGCATTTGTCTCTCCACTCCTTAGCTCTTTTACACCCATTATCGAAACATTTCTCTCTGGCATGAATTACACCTACTTTGGTGACAGGTATGCAGCAATCTGTGTGTGTGTGTGAGCTTTAAGGGTATCATGATAGTGTAGAGTTGTTACCTTTACAGGAGAAGTAGAATTACTATTTAGGAGAAGACATAAAAAAAAAAAAGCCATGATGGTGTGCAATATGATTCTCTTTTTTGCAGGTTTAGCGCATGATGGCAGCTCCCACAATGGATTTTAGTACATTTGAAGCACAGGTGGTCATGAAGTTCCTCTTCTTGCAAGGCAAAGGAATGGCAAAAATCCATGGCGAGGTGAATGAAGTCTTGAAGGATGACTACCCATCATACTCCATAGTGAAATTTTGAGTGTCAAGGTTTTGGACTGGTTATTTCGAAGTCACAGATGAGCCCCAGTTAGAACGGCCAACTTTCCTAAACCACAGAGGACAAAACCGACACTGCATGTTATAATTCTCTAGGAACACCGGATTTCAGCTAAAGTCATAGCTGCGACTCTGGGGATTTCCTGCAAAAGAGTTGGCTACATCATCCACAACGTTCTGGACATAAAATAGCTTTTCGCAAAATCGGTGCCGAAATACCTGAACACAGACCAGAAACGCAACAGAGTGACTATATATATATATATATATATATATATATATATATATATATATATATATATATATATATATATATATATATATATATATATATATATATATATATATGTGTATATATATATATATATATATATATATATATATATATATATATATATATATATATATATATATATATATATATATATATATATATATATATATATATATATATATATATATATATATATATATATATATATATAGTTTATTGACAAACTATTACAAAAGTATTACAAAAATATTAAATTTTTTGTCTTTTTGCACAAAATAGCATTGGAAATAGAAACAATATTTTGTCCATCAAAAAATCTTAGCCTAAAGAACAATACAAATATTCTCACAAACTTACCAATAAAAGTAAATAATCATATTTATCTTAATGCCTAATTCTGAAATACAGTTAGAAGAATAGACTACATCCAAATATTACAATTTAACCTATACATAAAAAAAAATCAATGCTTTCCTCATTACAAGGTTGAATCTCTTCCTTATCTGTACAACTTCAGTACTTCATAAATATACTGACACAACTCGATAATATGAAGCTCTTCATTCAAAAGTGATTGGACACTCAGATAGTTTAACATATTATATTTTTGTCTCACTGGTTGGGAGAAAGGACACTGAATTAGCACATGTTCTTCACTCTGAATTGCCATTTGATCACAAGCACATACTCTCATTTCTCTTGGTGTTCTGCTCCACCTTCCAGTCTCTACACGCAACTCATGAGACATTACTCTTAACCTTGTGAATGCAACTCGCAAATAATCTGGTTCAAACTCTTTGCTACTATACACTTTATGTACTGTCAACTGACTATTTAAAATTTGTCTATATGTAAGATATTTTGTGGCACCTTGGGGTTTATTCAGTATTACAGTTTTTATTCCACTTAGAGCAGAAGCTTCCACATTATTTGTAATATATGAATTTAAGAATTGATAACCAGGTGTATTTTCCCGTCTACAGATGTTAAATACCACATAGAAAGGCTCTTCATTGTTAACCTGTTGCATTTTCTTGGTTAAAAATCCTCTTCTTCTTTCATTAACTTCATGTACTAAAGTTTCCAAACCACTTTCTATTAAACATAAGGATATTGGAGTGTTGTTTCTCACTCCCAATAAACACTTTACTGCCCTGTTATAAAGTTTTTCCATGCAAGCTAAATTACTTGTGAACCAACTCTCAGAGCCATACAAAAGTGAAGAACTCAAAGCAGCTTTAAAAACTTTAACCTTATATGCATAGGGCATACTCATGTTATTTATGCAGAATATACTAAACTTATTGACTGTTGACGTACCATCGATTTCATGCTGTTTAAGTATTGAGTGCATTTTTGCATCAGCAGTAAACCATGCACCTAAGTACAGATACTTTTTACAATAATCTATTTTTATGTTGCTTATCACTATTGATTCTTTAGCTCAGTCTTTTCCATTAACAACAAAATACTTTGTCTTCTTTTCATTAATCACCATACCATAAGACAATAATCTAATAGAGCCTCAAGTTTTGATATACACTTTTCACGAGATGTACTTACAATTACCGTGTCATCCATCATTAAAAGAGTATGTAAATTTCCCAAAAAAACATCAATTCTCACTCTTTCTTTAATCATTCTCACCATTTTATCCATATAAATGACAAACAAAATGCAGCTCGTAGGAGTTCCTTGGCGTATACCTATAGATGTTGTTATTATAGCAGATTTTAACACACTTTTTGTACATGAATAAATATTTTGGATAGCTGACAACATAACCCTTCCACATCCCACCGACTTGAGACCCTCGATTAATTCATATTTTGGTACCCTGTCCTACGCCTTACTAAAATCCACAAAAACTATATACAAGTTTTGCTTCTTGCAAGCAGCATAATCCATCAGTAACCTTAAAGCCAAAATCTGCTCTATACACCCTCTACCCTTCTGAGCTCCGGCCTGACACTTATCTATATTAAACCATAAATTTAACCGTCTCATCAAAAGCATATCATAGATTTTTGCCAAGGTGTTCATTATACTTTTTGCCCCGATAATTTCCGCAATCTCTTTTATCCCCAGATTTAAATAGAGTGATCAATATATTGTGGCACCAAGCAATTGGATAAAGGACATTTAAGAAAAGGAAATTAAAATTTGTGAGGAAAAAGGATAACCATGTCTGTGGTAACATCGTAAATAAACCAGGACACATTCCAATATAACTCTTATCTTTTTTTATACTTTGCACTGCCATGTCTAACTCTTGAGCAGTAAAGGGATCGTCCAATATAGGAATATTAGGTGAGGAAGACACATCAATGATCTGATTAGGATTAACTGTCGGAGAATTAAACAAATTTTCGAAATGCAATTTGAAATTGACATCTTCAGGTTGCACATCATTGGGTTCCACCACATTGCCATTCCAGTTAATAGATTTCCATATAATTTTTGGATCATTTTTTTTTCAAATATTCTCCTCCATCGAGGGTGGTCTTGATCCCATCCATTAAACTCTAACTCCCCAGAATGAAAAACTCTGCAGTCTCTTGCTACATTATTGATAATCTTATTACCTGTCTCTAAAATATTAAAAATGTTCTCATCATGAATTTCTAATAATTCTGGGGGCTGAGTTTCATTCATGACTAATTTGAATCTATCCAAATCTACATTCTTATGGGAAGGACCCCGGGTTGTGTAACTGTTTTCAATATATTGAACATTATAGCAAGAACTACCTAAATTTATAGCCCTCTCCATCAGCAAGGATGGCACTGTTTCCTGAATATCATTAAGATCAAGTTGAACCATCAGTGGTGCGTGGTCAGATCCTACAATATTCTGGTTCATTTCAATAGATTTTACATATTTCAGTGTATTTTCTTTTAAGACACATACATCAATCTCAGATATCCAATTTGACCCTCTTTTAAAGGATAAACCTCCTTCTAACCTTTTACCCTTATATACTAAGTGATAACCTATCACCATTGTGCTGCCACGGCAAAGGTTCAGCAATTGTCTCCCACTTTCATTCACACTTGTATCTATTACCCCTTCATATTTGTATGATTTGAAACTTTCATCATAAAGAATAGGTATACCTACACGCGAATTCAAATCACCCATTAGTACAACCTTATTGTGTTCATTCACAACTGCGCTTAGGTTACCAAAACAAGCTGGCTGAAAATAAGGAGAGTCATTTGGTGGTATATATACCCCACCAAATACAAAGCCTGGAAAACATGACAATTCTAGCAAAATTTGACCTTCAACATTTACAATTTTTATATATTTTGAAAGCGAGTATTTTACAAGCATTGCAACGCCTCCCCTATTACCACAGTACTTAGAGGGGTTATGATAAGTGTAAAATCCTGGTACACTAATACGAGCAATAGTTTTTATTTCCTACATTAAAGGCAATTTTGGACCGATTTGCAGCAGGGAAAGCTGATCTTATGGCTCGTTCAGTCACCATGGAAGAAACTTGGCTTTACTACTATGATTCTCAGACCAAGCAGCAATCTGTGGATTGGCGGCACAGCAGTTCAACACGTCCCAAGAAGTTTCGGATCCAGAAGTCAGCTGGAAATATTCTGGCTTCAGTATACTGGGACAAAGATAGAGTACTTCTCATAGAATACCTGTCAAAGGGTCGCACCATCAACGCAAAATACTAAATGTCACTGTTGGATGAACTGCATGAGGTTTTTAAGCAGAAACACCATGGAAAACTGAGCGATGCTACTTTGGCTTGTTATCTACGTGTCATGAATCTACTTTGGTATGCGATCTACACTTTATATTGTGATCTATAACCTAATTTTACCTAACAAAACCTCTATTTAGCAATTTAGCTAATGTACGTGTTGTTTATCTCAAGAATATCTACGATATGGATATTTTCTCCTTGTAGATAACAAGCCAAAGTAGCACCAGCTGAGCTGTGGTGTCCTGTTTTTGCAGGACAGTGTACCAGCATATGAAACTCTACGGAAAATACGCGATGTTGGCTTCGAATTGGTAGACCACCCGCCTTACTCTCCAGACTTGACCCCTTCCGACTATTGCCTCTTTCCACAACTGAAGAAAAATCTCATCTCAAGGGAATGAAAGTTCACTCTGATTCGGAAGTGATCGCTGCTACAGAGGCCTAGTTGGAGGTCCAACCTTCCGAGTTCTTTTTTTCAGGGCCTAGAAAGCTGAAGGAGTACTGCAATAAGTGTGTGAATAAGAAAGAGGAATATGTTAAATAAAATCATAATTGGCCCTCCTGTATTTTCTTTTACCCAATGTCAGAAAGTTTTCGGCACCCCCTAATATATATATATATATATATATATATATATATATATATATATATATATATATATATATATATATATATATATATATATATATATATATATATATATATATATATATATATATATATATATATATAAACAATGTTTATTTCGGTCATAATCTTCTTGCAAAAATATGCACGATATTAATTTAGATTACTGTTTCTGTTTTAATTTATAATAGCTGTAAGTATATTTTTTTTCTTCTCATTATTGCCATTAATTCTCTTCGCATTGAATTATCAAGTGCTTATAATTTTCCTTATTAGTCACCGAGACAAGCGGTAGCGTTGTCGTAGGACTTTTGGCTAGGTGTCAAAAGAAACATTGAACACTCTCTCCAGTGTGTAATAGGATGAGGCCTATGGTAAGATATATAGCTGGTCCCGTGGGACTCGGCATCTGGCGTTCAAATATCTCAAGAGGGTGTGAGATATAAACCAGTCCTTTATTCCCCATACCACACAGAAACACTTGTCCTAAATGTGAAGTACATGCCCGGGGGAGATACCCAATGGCAATAGGCGATTACCGCCCACTCCTTTGCAATAGGCTCGTTGGAATAGCCCCTCCCCTTATAGGCGGGACTCCACTTCGAACCTGGAGTTGATTTACAGGACTGGATGTCAAGACACGCCCCTGCCCTTGGGGTATTTCAAGAACCACCCAGGGCAGGCACAGTGAGTTGAGTTAGAGACCGGGCCTTGCCAGCAGCAGAGTTAACACAGTACAGCTGAGATAGCCTCCCCCTTTTGGGGGTGGGACTCAGGAATTAGTCGTGACAGGAACTGTAGTAATAGGAGCTCTGAGTACAAAGATGTTAAAATAAGAATAAACGAATATGAATCCTTACGTATTTTCACCAACCACGCTACCATAATTATAATTATAGAACGTAGGGTGGAAAGCCCTACGTCAGTGGTGGACAGCTCGGGATCAATCCACGCCGACACTTTACCGAAGAGAAAGAAGAAAAAAAAATAGAAGAAAAAAATATATAGCATCTATGGAAGAAAAGTACAAGTGAAGAAACTTCAAGACGCTTACCAGCAGTGAGAGAGTGACACCGAGAAAGTCAGAGCTCCCCCTTCACTTACAGTATCATATTATGAGATCCAGCCACTCTCCCCCGCCTCCGTATTGGCAAGGCCCCTCCCCAGCAGTAAAAGTATCAACGAAAGTATTCATGGAAGTCACCGTCGCACTGAGCCAAAGTGTGACCGGGGCATTGAGTGAAAATGCCCATTACAAGAAGTATAAGTTGCCGGATCCGACCAAGAAGATGGCGATTCGTCGATTTTACTCGAGAGATAGAGAATTGGACGGGAACCTCCGGCGCCCAGAAAGGAAAACCCCCTCCTTCCTTGCCTTCTGCCATGAAGTTTTTCAGGACCACCTCCTTAAAATAGCTAAGTACTTGTGATCTGTATCCAGTGAGTAATGGGACAATTAGTAAAAGAAATTGAGGTCGGTGGACGCCGCCATTTTATCTTGTAGTTATGCTTTGACTCAGCCAACCCGCCTATGAGGGGTGTGGCGCCTAATAAGTTGATAAAAGTAGAATTTCTGTACCCATTACTAACATGGATAATTTGTACTAATAGCTATAAGCAGTAATAAACTCCGTTTTTTGTTATAATTTGAGTAATGTAAAGAAATTTCGTTGGAAGTGCGTTCCATTTATTTGTATTAATGCTTAGATTGAATTTTAAGAACGCGAATGTATCGATTTTTTAATTGACAAATTTAATGCACGTGAAATCACTATTACAGTATATTAATTTCTTAAGTGTAAGAATTATAGTGAGTAATATACTTGAATCTGCTTTTAAGGTTTTACTTAGAACACGTGTGGTTTTCGAGAAAGGAATGTGGAAGTGACCATTCGATCTCCCAACCTCGTTATTATGAATATGTAGTAATTGTACTGAGCTTTGATATTTTAAAGTACGTGTAAAATCATTTTTATATAAATTTCTTAAAGCGTAAGAAATAGAGTGTTAAGATTGCGCCTGTTTTCAAGGTTCTTTCTTTTTTTGTTTGTTTTTTTTCCCCGCGGGAGTAATGTTTTAGCGAAAGAAAGACATAAATGACAGATTGTTTTTTGATGTTGTTATGATGAAGGGATTAACATTACGATACGTGTGTGGCATTTTATTTTTGAAGAATAAGAAATTTTGTGATATTGTTTAGAGATGAGTTTTTTTATTTCGCGCTATGCAGGCGAAAGTAAGAGTAAATTAGAGGAATTTGTGCTGTCCTAGAATAGGGAAGGTTTTTCAGTGTCACCCAAACGTAGCTTCAAGGGAGTAGAATGTTTGTTTGTTCGTTAGAATGGGACTTAGGACTAGTGAGGCAGTCTGTGACCGTGCGGCCCAACCGAGATTTCACCCTAAGGCTACGTTTCCACTAGGCTGCAAAACGCTGCTTCTGTTTTTCGCAGCCTCTGCCTGAGTTTAGGTGATACATGTAATCCTATGGAGCTGTTTCCACTAGAGGCTGCGTTTCGCAGCTGCGAAACGCAGCCTCTAGTGGAAACAGCTCCATAGGATTACATGTATCACCTAAACTCAGGCAGAGGCTGCGAAAAACAGAAGCAGCGTTTTGCAGCCTAGTGGAAACGTAGCCTTACTCTTCTTACAACCAACGTTGTAAATTAAAGGGAATTTTACAGAAAGGGGACGATTGTTTTGTAAGTGATATAGCGAATGTGATAGCGAATGAGTATGAATGACTGGGGGTATAATGGGGGGGGTTGCTCTAGGGGGTGAAATCGCGGAAAGCACCGTTAGGAAGCATGATTGGGGAGTCTGCGAGGATCGTTCCCCTGCTCTGCCAGGTCCTTCTGCATGCCATATCAGAGTGTATTTATGGGAGGTGATGCGCTGTTGCAATATCTAGTGAGGGATATGTTTGAGAAAGTAATTCTCCACCTGCCCAGATATGGTTGAAATGCCAAGTTTGTTTTATTTTTGTTTTGTCCCCTACTCCGCCATTGAGATTATTATTCGATTTCCGAGAGATTCCAAGATAGATGTTACGTGATAAAGGACATGAATCTATGAATGATTCTTTATTTTCTTTGCTAGCTGCAGTATATACATTATTTGTCTGAAGAGATATGCTAGATTGATAAAATAAAACTTTGCGAGTTTTAGCCATGATAATGTTTTATCAAAATTATTTCAGCTTGGTCATAAAGAAAGAGTGAGAGCTGACACGAAATGACAACAAGAATGTTACACAGCTGTATCCTGTATTTGAGAGAGCAGAAGTTTATCCAGAAGCCAAAAGAACAGGGGAGAAAACAGCGCCCACATGCGCACCCCCGTAAAAGCAAACAGACAGAGCAGTTATAAGTCAAATTCGAGATAGTAAAAGAATATATATATTTTATGTTTGAATTGTTTATGTACAACTCCGTACGAGAATTTGAAACTTAAGCAAAATGCATTCTTTACTGTTGCTAATGAAATATAATTTTTGTTTTTATTATTGCATACACAGAGATAGACTTTTTATATTCTTTGATACCCGTTTTTGTTATATAGTTTTTGTATTGAAGAAATCTTTAAAATCTTATTTAAAGAGTTTTGGAAAAGATTATCTAGAGATAACTATGGTTAATCCCTATCATTTTCATGAATTTTAGATTACAATTGAGCTAATTAAAGATAATTGAGATTATTAGAGATTATTTGCTGAGTTTTAAATTTAAAACTAATGATATTTAAGTCATTATAAGACGTCGGTTAAGAAAAAAGATATTTGTACTTTTGTTGATAGTAGTAAAGATATTGTCACATATGATTTTAATCTTTTGTTTTAATTTCATCAGAGTGGGTGCGCTCCGACTCAACCCTCTGATTTATAGCAAGAAAGGAATTGTCATTATAGACGAGGATGTGTATGCTGTTACAGTAAAGTCCTTATCAAGATTAAACAGAAAGGAATGGATTTATGCTTCGACAGTTCTGCAGTTGTACACTAAGTTCTTTTTGCTTTTGTTTTTGTTAATGAGGAAATAAGAATAGCCCTCTGACAATAAACGTAAGACTCTATCGATAGTCATTGCTAACGTTTGTTCACGTTCATTTGTTTATTTATTTTATTATTAGAGATACTCTGCGACATTTTTTTATTTTCAGTACAAGTAAAAGGAAGAGGCCCGTCTCAGCTGACACATGGGTGGAAACCGCAACGTATTTCACGGTCGCCCAGTCTCTCTCTCTCTCTCTCTCTCTCTCTCCTCTCTCTCTCCTACCTTTCACTCGACTCTGAGCCTGACAGAGGCTCCGTTCAATGCTAAAAGAACGTTGCTGTCTTTGATTTTTTGTGTGTGTGTTTTTTTCCAGCGAAGCTAGGCGATAATTGTGCCTACATTTTATTGCAGTCAATAGATTGTTGCATGCTGTTATTGCATAAATACTGATAAGACATCGGTAGTACCGCCATTTGCATAAATGTTTGTGCCACATGCCGCAACTGTTTAGAGAATAGATAGAACTCCCATTGACAAATTGTGGAGCCAGCGAGTTGCCACTTATGCTCTATATATATACATTGATTATGACAGCAGGAATTTAAATATTAAAAGAGACTGTGTTAGAATGAGCATTACTATGAAGTATAAGTATAGAACTCTGTTCTTACTTCTGAATGCCAGTCTCCATTGTATATATATTGATATTTCTGATTTAGTATACTTATTTTTATTGTTTATTATTCTTATTTTGATCATGATTATTAGTAATGTTATTATGTTGACTGATATTGTTGCTATCTCTCAATGGCCTGTTGCTAATTATTATTTTTGAAATGAAATCAGCAGTAACTTGATGATTTGTATCTTTTATCTGAATTCATACTTGATGTTACTGTAGCCACCGCTAATAAGAATGTTTCTTTAGTGGCTTTTCTCAGCATTTAATGATTGTTCTTTTTGACATTTATAGTAGAGTAATGCTATGTAGCAGTTGCTAAGCCCTAAGTATCTTGGAATAATAATCTAGTTGTGTAGACACATACCTTCCATTACCACCCTATTCCTAGGCAGCCCCGACCTGCAAGTTCTAAAAGTCTTTAGATTTTGTCCGCTCAGACAAGTCCCTAGTGCCCATTGAATAGAGATTGCAATCACTTGCAGTTGCAGGGGAGGCAAAGTATAGCCTCGATTACCAACGTATGGCCATTGTTGGTACCCTGAAGTCATAGGGAACCTTTCTTACAACTGTAGTAGTGACAGAGGTTCAAATTTTCATCCCGAGATCTGCTTCGAAGGTACGTGTGGATGGCCGTACGGAAGAGAATCGCTGTGACGTTGCAGGTCTCCTGCGTGGTGGTCTTAGTCAAGATCGGCCGAGGGCGGGACGAGGAAGCCAGGCTGGAAGGATTAGAAAGGTGCCGAATCCTTCCTTTTTGTCTTGCCTATCCCAGTAAAGGAGATATGGTAACAAACCTGGGCCTGCAGCAAGGACGGCGGGGGAGTGAAAAAATGAAATCCCCGAGGGAAACCGTGGAATCGCGCCTAGCAAGAATTCATGAGCAAGGGACAGAGAAAATAAAAGTCGTCCTAGAAAGGAAAGAAATAAAAGTTTTAAACTACTTTAAAAAGCCATGTAATCTTGATGAAATCCCCGAGAGAAACCATGGAATCGCGCCTAGCAAGAATTCATGAGCAAGGGAAGGAAAGAAATAAAAGTTTTAAACTACTTTAAAAAGCCATGTAATCTTGATGAAATCCCCGAGAGAAACCGTGGAATCGCGCCTAGCAAGAATTCATGAGCAAGGGAAGGAAAGAAATAAAAGTTTTAAACTACTTTAAAAAACCATGTAAGTGAAAAAATGAAATCCCGGAAACAAGGAAATCCCCATACATGTCATAACTGTAGTGAAAAGAGAGGAAAAGAAACACAGAAATATTTTAAAATATTTTAATAATACCTTTAGAAGCCACGTAAACGCGTTGATGGGATTCAAACAGAAAGAAAAATAATCCCTATACATGTCCAAACTTTAGTGAAGAGAGAAAGAAGGGTATTTAAAAATCCCTTATTAGTTAATTAAAATTACCCCCGTATTAGAACTGAAAAAATGGGAAAGAAAATGTCCCCACCGTCTTTGTCCACTGTGCTAAAAGACAAAATATTTTCATTTTTATTTTTATTTTTTTTTGTTTTACTAGCTTTAAGATAATTTTAAGCGAAAACTCAGAGTCTCCCTTAGATATAGTTTTGAATAAGTGCCATTGATAAATTGTATGATTTGCACTAAGAGTAATAAGTTGCTTTTCTGCTTGAATAATATCAGTGTTTTGCTTAGATATTATCACAGATTTGCTTTAGTATTATTCTTGTTTGAATTATGATTTAATCTTTAGGTTCATTAAGTTTTTATATTAATTGGTCTCTGAATAGTAATTGCATATTGAAATAGTAAATGTTTTGACTTTACACACAGTAAAACATGTTTTGTTTCAGGAGTAGTTTTTAAGGCCAAATTTTAAAATAAATTAATGCCCATAGTAACAATAGGAGTAGAAATTATAAGATAAGGTTTCTTATAGAAATTACTATTGATGTTATGGTCTATTGCATTTTACATGTTTATACATGCTAATACTCTACTTAATTTGTTTGCTAATGTTTTACATGATTTATATTTTTACTGTAACTAACCAAATTTTGTCTTTTGAAGAAAAAAGAGAAGTAGATAAAGTAATGTTATGATCTAAACTGACTTTTGATCTTAATTTATTTTTGTTATTAGTTACACACTGAAATCATAGTGATTAAGGTTACTTTTGTTAAATATAAGAATATGTTTGTGTTAAAGATTTCCCACAAGGAAATAGACTCTGCATGCTCTAGTTGTCTGTAGAAGTACTATATATATGTTATGTTTGTGTAATTTGTTTAGAGTTCATAGAAATAGGATTTCTTCGATAATAGCTTAAATAATTCGGCCCCGTTTTTATTGTAAACAAATGTTAGTTTAGGATGATGAAACTGAAATAAGAGATATTTCAGTGTAGTGGGGAGGGATGTCGTAGGACTTTTGGCTAGGTGTCAAAAGAAACATTGAACACTCTCTCCAGTGTGTAATAGGATGAGGCCTATGGTAAGATATATAGCTGGTCCCGTGGGACTCGGCATCTGGCGTTCAAATATCTCAAGAGGGTGTGAGATATAAACCAGTCCTTTATTCCCCATACCACACAGAAACACTTGTCCTAAATGTGAAGTACATGCCCGGGGGAGATACCCAATGGCAATAGGCGATTACCGCCCACTCCTTTGCAATAGGCTCGTTGGAATAGCCCCTCCCCTTATAGGCGGGACTCCACTTCGAACCTGGAGTTGATTTACAGGACTGGATGTCAAGACACGCCCCTGCCCTTGGGGTATTTCAAGAACCACCCAGGGCAGGCACAGTGAGTTGAGTTAGAGACCGGGCCTTGCCAGCAGCAGAGTTAACACAGTACAGCTGAGTTAGCCTCCCCCTTTTGGGGGTGGGACTCAGGAATTAGTCGTGACAGGAACTGTAGTAATAGGAGCTCTGAGTACATAGATGTTAAAATAAGAATAAACGAATATGAATCCTTACGTATTTTCACCAACCACGCTACCATAATTATAATTATAGAACGTAGGGTGGAAAGCCCTACGTCAGCGTCCGCGACTCTGAGGCGTCAGGTCGAGGGTTCGCGTCCCGTCACGGTCTGAGTTTAGCAAGGGCATGTATTCAGGGTAACGATTACATCTGCCAAAACAGGTCCTTTGCAAGAAGGCAGCCGTCCTAGTCCTTGGTAGAAAAGGGAGTCCGTGACTTGAAACCGGAACTTATAATTTTCCCTATTATGATAATAGGTTTCACAAATAGATGTCGCTAAGTTAACTCTGCCTTTTCCTGATGGTGTGAAATAGTGAGTAAATATTGTTGCTAGTGTTCTTTTCGTCACTGATACCATGTTTATACTATGTCTGAGAGTCATATTTTTGTTTCATTTTGCAAAATATCCTTACACTAAAGGAATATGTGAAAAGTTCATTTTACAGTTCATAAAACAGTTATATATATATATATATATATATATATATATATATATATATATATATAATATATATATATATATATATATATATATATATATATATATATATATATATATATATATATATATATATATATATATATATATATATATATATATATATATATATATATATATATATATATATATATATATATCACATTTTATTTAAGACGGCAAGTCTTGCGAAAAAGGATGTAAAAATAATTATTTATTTTCCTTACAATATTTTGTGTGAATTTGTGTGTACATCATTAGGTAATTAATGTTTTATGTCTATTGTTTAGCTTCAGTCTTTTCTTATGGTTACTTCATGTTAATTTGTATAACATATTTGCTTATGCAACATCGATATTGCTACCAGGGCTTGAAGTTCTAAACCCTTGGGCTCTAGTTCACTATTGCACAATCAGACAGGAAGTTCATTCATTACATTTTGCATGCATGTTTATATTGATTATTTACGTGCAATTAAGTTGCTCGTACACATATGCGTGAAATTAGGTGTTCGATTGCACGACAATGATTTTGAATATTTTACTGTCTTTTGTGGAAAAATATATTCGCTCTAATTCCCCAAGTTTTCCAAATACAGTACTTAATACCTGTAAATATAGAGACAAACGTAGGCTTCAGGTAAACAAAAGTATTGCGTCGAAACTTCATAGTTTCGGACGAAGAGGGTGATGTGCACCACTGGTCCGTTTCAAAGTATCTACGCCCTTTTATTTCCTTATTATTTTAGTTTTTTTCCTCTGCTTTTCGTATTATTTATTTATTATATTATGGGTAATATATTACATATCTGTTCGTATTATCAGCGATTTCTTTTATGGGCTATCTAATTATATCAATTCTCTCTGCCCACGTGAGAAAGCATCAGTGACTGAGTTGGCAACTCTAAAAAGTCTAATCTTGTCAGCACAGAAAATGTAGAAGTTGTATAGTACGTCGGGATTCTCGGGAAAAGTGAGTTCAGTAGCATGTAAGCTCTAATACGTGATACGTCTATGTGTGTGAGGTGCTACCTATTAGTGATCGAAGGTTTGATACATAAACGTGTGTCAGTGATATATAAATATTAGTAATTTATTAGTGTTTTAAGGATTCGTCGGTGTATAATTTCACGGGTTGAACAAGTATTCGTGAGTTGGTCTTTCAAGTTTTAATGACTAAAGTGATATGATCTCTGGGAGACATCAGGGAATTGTCTTGAATATTAATGAAGGTATTATGGACAGGATTTTTTTTTTGTCATATTCTATATTTGGTTTCCATCATGCAGTTGTTGTTGTTGTGTTTTTTATTATTATTAAGAGCTATGGGAGGAGGATGGACAGCCCAGAATTATCTGGTAAAATATAGTTCATAAACAAGTAGATAACTGAATAATTTGTAAAAGCCTTCAACTGTTATTAGCATTATTATGTTAGTTGCTACTTGTGTTCCTTTAAAGTTATAAATTAATTTTTGCCATTTAATTATAATTCTAAACCACTGGTTAAGATTTTTTATTTGTTTTTCGTGTATATATATATATATATATATATATATATATATAATATATATATATAACCATCAGAAATATTGTCAATGGGACTCTATATTAAAGACAATGCTAATAACTTGTATTTCCGGAGAATATATTTTGTTTTCATAATTTGCAACCACTTGTTATATTCATTTGATATCATGAGCTGAATACAGTCCATTTCAGCAGAAATATCAGCTTGCCTCAGTCGACTCGCGAACCATCTGTCTGGTGGGAATGCTCTCGCGGGAGGCAGAGAAGTATCCAGTGGTTGTTGCCAATATCCTGTTCAGTAGTAATTTGATGAATAGGAAGGAAGGGTGACTTCCTCTGAACCTCTCTCACCTGCATCCTTTCCTGACAGTATTGTTGAAAGGTGTTTTGGAGACTCGTACTGAATAACTAATAAACAATGGAGAGATTATTTTGTATTATTTTTGTTGTTGTTATCGAAAGCGAAAGTAGGGAACCTTGAAAGTACAAAGGAATCATATATTTATATACTACTCGTTTATTATTATTATTATTATTATAATTATTATTATTATTATTATTATTATTATTATTATTGTTATTATTATTATTATTATTGAAAACAAATGTAGTGGACCTTGAGAGTACATAGAAATCCAATAGTTATATACTAATAGTCGAGGTTTTTTTTTCTTGCTCATTATTATTATTATTATTATTATTATTATTATTATTATTATTATTATTATTATTATTATTATTGAAAACAAATGTAGTGGACCTTGAGAGAGCAGAGGTATCAAATAGTTATATACTAATAGTCGAGTTTTTTTTTTTTTGCTCATTATTATTATTATTATTATTATTATTATTATTATTATTATTATTATTATTATTATTATTGAAAGCGGAAGTAGAGGACCTTGAAAGTACAAAGGAATCAAATATTTATATACTACTTGTCTATTTTTTTTGTCTCCATTTATTATTATTATTATTATTATTATTATTATTATTATTATTATTATTATTATTATAAGAACGTAGATTAAAGCTACTTTGTGATATATTGCAAAATGAAAAAAGATTAACTTCCTTACTAAGTGAACCCCATTTATACAGGCAAATTCTTATATGTAAGCAGACTGTATTCAAATACTTAAAAAAAATTTACATTAATGCATTAAATACTTTGATTTTAATAATGTTCATATAAATCACTAAGAGACTATTAAAATACATAAACTCATGAAAGAAGTATGATATTTTAAAGGCTTATCGACCCCTTATCTGATAACAGTTTGTATATGACGATTGCTTATAAGAAGAAAAAAACAATTTTCTTTTCCATGTTACAGGATTTCTCAGGATAGTCTATACTAGGTGTCTGGGAAAAGAATTTTACATTGCTGCTGTGTATGACGAATACTTGTGCCTTGATCGAAACCCGAGTTTGTGAATGTGTACTCAAGCCTGTTTTGTGGGCAGGACCTATGGCACGAGGGACGCTGTTACCCTGTCTTTTTTGTCCTCAAGTAGTGGCGAAGAGAAGCTGTACAGTCCGTATATGATTCATTCAACAGATAATAGTAATTATACTTGTGATCAGATTATTATATTATTTATTTACATATTAATTTTACACTCATATTCTTTAGTTAAATCGACGTAAACTTATTATGCGATATATTTCGTTAATTGTGGACAATAATTGCATACAAATGGAGAAAACTGACCGGAAACATCGACCCCACATAGAAGTGGGAAAAGATGTAGACGAAGAAGAAGATTTATCAGTAATTTTCATTTTCGTAATTATGTATGTTCATTTAGTTATACATTTTATTTTTATTTACTAGAATAAACTCGGTATCTAGACTAAGGGAGAACTACAATAACTTTCTCGTGTGCGTGCACGTGGACAAACTAAAAACAGGCAGGCACTGAACTTGCCAACACCAAGTCCACATCTCGTAAGTGTGAGTTAGGGGTTCACAAACTCACATTTTTTTAGGGTGCTCCAGAATCATATATATAGGCAAGTCACATAACCTGCTTTAACCCAATCTAACCTAACCATTTATGGGGTTACTTAACTTCACATGGGATTCTGAGGTTACTTATTTTTACGAGATTTTTATTTCACTACTATTACCCTAATCCTCTTTTCATGGTCTTAAATTCTTGCAATTAGTGGTACTGAACCTTTTATTATTATTATTATTATTATTATTATTATTATTATTATTATTATTATTATTAATTGGGTGTTCATTGGTACACATATTTCTTCAGATATGTCCCTTAGTTTTCTGTTTCTGTCTTAGTCTGTGGCAGTAATACACAATATCCCAAAAAAATATTCCTGTATCCGTTTGTTTTTCTTAATCAAGAAGCCACAATATATCCGTTATTCCCAGGTTTCTTAATTGTGACACTTTTGTCATATATATATATATATATATATATATATATATATATATATATATATATATATATATATATATATATATATATATATATATATATATGGGGGATGAAAGGTTTGCTTTTGCCGTCCTGCAGAATATTAACGGATGAATTTTTAGCGTGTTTACGAGCCATCTCGTGAACCGCAGAGGGGTCGTTGAACGGCAATATGTTGAGAATCAATTGCATACCAATGCAGTAGCCATGTTCGTCCATCAATTAAAATAATACTACATGAATATACATTTATAATATCATCAGGAAAATAAATGAAGTATAGTACTATATTTAATTTATGAAGAGAGTCTTTTTTATTATCATTATTATCGTATGTAAATGAATGCCTTAGGCTTATAGTTATTTAAATTACTACCTTTCGAAAGCTAAATTATTTATATTATACATTTGAATCTATAATTAGGCTATAGTGAAAATTTGTACTCTCTCTCTCTCTCTCTCTCTCTCTCTCTCTCTCTCTCTCTCTCTCTCTCTCTCTCTCTCTCTCTCTCTCTCTCTCTCTCTCTCTCTCTCTCTCTCTCTAAGTGAAATTTGTCTTAAAACGTAATTCTAGTTGTTTTGCTACTAAGGATCTCATTAAAAAAATTCTTTTATATAGAACAGGGGTATCCGGCTCTTGGTTAAAGAACCACATGTGACTGTACTTTGGCATTTGATATATATTGTGGCTCTTTTATTCACTATAGTTAATATGCGAAATATTAAGAAGAGTATTTTAATCGTAAAGACAGTGTGCTGAATGTAAATATAGGCCCTACTGAGGTAAAACGTAAAGGAATTACAAAAAAATAAATGCTAAATTCAGTTAAAGGATTAACAACAGCCTATTCTTCAATGCAGAGAGGTTAAGAATGATGTGTTGCAAAAAGATTATAGACATTTCCTGTCAGCTGTATAATATGGCGTTACGATGCAAAATTGCATTTTGTTTGTTTAGATATTCCTTAAAGAATTTTACTTTATTCCTGTATTAAACTGTCTCAATATAATTACTACAATCAGCAGTCATATATATATATATATATATATATATTATATATATATATATATATATATATATATATATAATATATATATATATATATATATATAAAATCAGGCGTGCATTTCTGTACTGTGCTGCGGGACGAGAAATTTTACCTCTCCCGAAGTCCTAGCATGTTAAGATACCATTCTACCACTGAACCACATGTCTAATGATGTACTCACTAGGTCTGCTTAGTTTACAGGTTTGAATATCAGTTTATATTTATCTGTGGCTTTTTAGACAAACTTTTCATGCAAGGGATGGAATAGTTTTTATTATTATTATTATTATTATTATTATTATTATTATTATTATTATTATTATTATTATTATTATTATTATTACTATTGGTAGCAGTAGTAGAGTAGTATCATTAATACCAAATAAAATAAAATAAAACACAAGATAAATAAGAAGTAGACCAGATTGAAGTGTGAATAGTCTACCACATTGTAGAGCCGGTGCCAAAATTGTTACACGGCACTAACAGTGCTTTTGTATTTGTGGAGCTTTTGGACATGGCCTACATAACGACGATTGTCCGTACTAATTTTGAAGGTTTTCGGATACCACTTACGAAACAAATGTTCGATGTTCGAAGATTTCGGATAAAAGCAACCTCACAAACATCATATGAATTTATAG
>JAXCGZ010009746.1:77500-82500 GCA_037179515.1 Halocaridina rubra | reverse complement strand
TTTCACTTCTAAATTGCATTTGCATCCAAACATGCGGTGGATAGAGTTATAAACGTGAGTTACGGACACCTGATGGCTGTGAAAATATGTAGAAACGCAGTTGCTTATTTTTGTTGCTTCATTGGATGTCGTGTGTCAAATGAATATTCACTTTCAGGGCGTGCACTATCACGTTGCAAACATATCTGATTCACACACACACACACACACACACACACACACACACACACACACACACACACACACACACCACACACACACACACACACACACACACACACAGAGAAATATTTATGTAACCTATGTGAGGCCAAAACTCGAATATGCAGCCCCCTTTTGGAATCCGCACTTGAAAAAGCACATAGCTAAGCTTGAAAAAGTTCAAAGACATGCCACGAAACTGGTGGCAGAAATACGCAATCTCAGTTATGATGAGAGGCTGAGGGAATTAGACTTACCATCACTCGAAGCTAGAAGAGTGAGGGGGGATATGGTGACAGTCTTTAAATTCCTTCATGGTTATGATAGAGTGGATAGGGATCGATAATTTTGATATGGCTGGCTCTAGAACTAGAGGTCATAGTTTGAAGCTTCGTAAGAAAACTTGTTTGCAGGATGTAAGGAAATACTTTTTCAGTGTAAGAGTAGTTGATAATTGGCATTGGCTAAGCGAGGAGGTAGTTAATGCTATCTCAATCCATAGTTTTCAGGACAGGTATGATAAGTATGACTAAGTCTAAAATGGAACCGATCAGGAGACGGGAAGATACGAGCTTGGGGCTCTTTCCCGTAAACACAATTAGGTAATCACAATTAGGTAATCACGTGGCACTAAGTATCATATTTAAGGAGTCACTGGAGTCGGGGGAGACTCCTAGATGCTGGAAACAAGCAAATGTGATACCTATCTTCAAAAAGGGAAGGAGGGATACGGCTCTGAACTATAGACCAGTTTCCTTGACCAGCATAGTTTGCAAAGTTATGGAGAAACTACTAAGGAAACATATCTCTCTTCACTTGGAATCCTTCAACTTTTTGTCAGTGAGGCAACATGGCTTCAGAGAAGGTAGATCAACAGTAACAAACTTATTAGAATTTTATGATGAGGTAAGCCAAATCTTACAGGAAAGAGAGGGCTGGGCAGATTGCATATTCCTAGACTTCCAGAAAGCGTTTGACACTGTTCCACATGGGAGACTTATTAGGAAGCTGCAATCAATGGCTAGAATAGGTGGAAATGTTTTGGAATGGATAAAAACTTACTTAGAAGGAAGGGAACAGAGGGTTAGAGTAAGACACTCAGTGTCTGAATGGAGAAGAGTTAGTAGTGGAGTTCCACAAGGTTCAGTTTTAGGGCCACTTTTGTTCCTTGTATATGTAAATAACCTACCAGAGTCTGTAAATTCATTCATGAATATGTTTGCAGATGATGCAAAGATTGTGAAGATAGTAAAAAACGAGAACAATGGTAGAGAACTTCAGGAGGATCTAAATAATCTGCATGAGTGGTCAGAAAAGTGGCTAATGAAATTTAATACTTCAAAATGTAAGGTAATGAGAATGGGTACAAGTGCAAGAAGGCCCAAGCTTGACTACTCGGTGGCTGGAGTACAACTTCAAGAGACAGAAAATGAGAGAGATCTAGGAGTAAACATACTGGCAGATTTGTCTCTAGAAATACATATAAATGGCATAGTAAGGGCAGCATATGCATTCTTATCAAATGTAAGGGTAGCCTTCAGGCACATGGACAAGGAAATGTTCAGAAATATTTATGTAACCTATGTGAGGCCAGAACTCGAATATGCAGCCCCCTTTTGGAATCCGCACTTGAAAAAGCACATAGCTAAGCTTGAAAAAGTTTAAAGACATGCCACGAAGCTGGTGGCAGAAATACGCAATCTCAGTTATGATGAGAGGCTGAGGGAATTAGACTTACCATCACTCGAAGCTAGAAGAGTGAGGGGGGATATGGTGACAGTCTTTAAATTCCTTCATGGTTATGATAGAGTGGATAGGGATCGATATTTTGATATGGCTGGCTCTAGAACTAGAGGTCATAGTTTGAAGCTTCGTAAGAAAACTTGTTTGCAGGATGTAAGGAAATACTTTTTCAGTGTAAGAGTAGTTGATAATTGGAATTGGCTAAGCGAGGAGGTAGTTAATGCTATCTCAATCCATAGTTTTAAGGACAGGTATAAGTATGACTAAGTCTAAAATGGAACCGATCAGGAGACGGGAAGATACGAGCTTTGGGCTCTTTCCCGTAAACACAATTAGGTAATCACAATTAGGTAATCACACGCTTCCGCGACTCTGAGGCATCAGGTCGAGGGTTCGCGCCCCGTCACGGCCTGAGGTAGCAAGGGCATGAACTCAGGGTAACGATTACATCTGCCAAAACAAGTCCTTCGCAAGAAAGCAACCGTCCTAGCCCTTGGTAGAAAAGGAAGTCCGTGACGTAAAACCGGAACTCTGTGATTACCTAATTGTGATTACCTAATTGTGTTTACGGGAAAGAGCCCAAAGCTCGTATCTTCCCGTCTCCTGATCGGTTCCATTTTAGACTTAGTCATACTTATCATACCTGTCCTTAAAACTATGGATTGAGATAGCATTAACTACCTCCTCACTTAGCCAATTCCAATTATCAACTACTCTTACACTGAAAAAGTATTTCCTTACATCCTGTGAAGAAGTTTTCTTACGAAGCTTCAAACTATGACCTCTAGTTCTAGAGCCAGCCATATCAAAATATCAATCCCTATCCACTCTATCATAACCATGAAGGAATTTAAAGACTGTCACCATATCCCCCCTCACTCTTCTAGCTTCGAGTGATGGTAAGTCTAATTCCCTCAGCCTCTCATCATAACTGAGATTGCGTATTTCTGGCACCAGTTTCGTGGCATGTCTTTGAACTTTTTCAAGCTTAGCTATGTGCTTTTTCAAGTGCGGATTCCAAAAGGGGGCTGCATATTCGAATTTTGGCCTCACATAGGTTACATAAATATTTCTGAACATTTCCTTGTCCATGTGCCTGAAGGCTACCCTTACATTTGATAAGAATGCATATGCTGCCCTTACTATGCCATTTATATGTATTTCTGGAGACAAATCTGCCAGTATGTTTACTCCTAGATCTCTCTCATTTTCTGTCTCTTGAAGTTGTACTCCAGCCACCGAGTAGTCAAGCTTGGGCCTTCTTGCACTTGTACCCATTCTCATTACCTTACATTTTGAAGTACTGAATTTCATTAGCCACTTTTCTGACCACTCATGCAGATTATTTAGATCCTCCTGAAGTTCTCTACCATTGTTCTCATTTTTTGCTTTCTTCACAATCTTTGCATCATCTGCAAACATATTCATGAATGAATTTACAGACTCTGGTAGGTCATTTACATATACAAGGAACAAAAGTGGCCCTAAAACTGAACCCTGTGGAACTCCACTACTAACTCTTCTCCATTCAGACACTGAGTGTCTTACTCTAACCCTCTGTTCCCTTCCTTCTAAGTAAGTTTTTATCCATTCCAAAACATTTCCACCTATTCTAGCCATTGATTGCCTGCTGGCTAGTACAGTGGTAACGCGCTGGCTTCGCATTCACGAGGTCGAAAGATCGGTCCCCGTCCAAGACCGAGAGTTTAAGCTGTTTACTGGCAGGAACTGCTGTGGGTGGACATCACAGTGGGGGGTTGGGGCTTGTCCTGGCTGGCGAATACCCATTGTAAAATGGAAATAAAGTTTATTATTATTATTATTATTATCCTAATAAGTCTCCCATGTGGAACAGTGTCAAACGCTTTCTGGAAGTCTAGGAATATGCAATCTGCCCAGCCCTCTCTTTCCTGTAAGATTTGGCTTACCTCATCATAAAATTCTAATAAGTTTGTTACTGTTGATCTACCTTCTCTGAAGCCATGTTGCCTCACTGACAAAAAGTTGAAGGATTCCAAGTGAAGAGAGATATGTTTCCTTAGTAGTTTCTCCATAAGTTTGCAAACTATGCTGGTCAAGGAAACTGGTCTATAGTTCAGAGCCGTATCCCTCCTTCCCTTTTTGAAGATAGGTATCACATTTGCTTGTTTCCAGCATCTTGGAATCTCCCCCGACTCCAGTGACTCCTTAAATATGATACTTAGTGCCACTGATATTGTGTTTGCGCATTTTTTAAGCACATGAGGGGATATGTCATCGGGACCTGTAGCTTTATGAACATCTAAATCCATCAGCGCTTTGCATACCTCTGTGGCTGTAAGGTTGATGTTCTCTAATACCGGCCCTTGAGCTTCTATCACTGCAATCTGAGGGGGTGGGGTATTTTCTACTGTAAATACTGACTGAAACTCCTTGTTCAATTCTTTGCAGATCTCTTCATCCGTCTCAGTGATGCTTCCATCCGCTCTCTTTAGCCTTAAAACCTGTTCTTTTACCTTCAGTTTTCCTCTGATAAAGCTGTGGAAAAGCTTGGGATTTTCCTTAGCCTTCCTGGTGATGTCCCTCTCATAGTCTCTCTCTGCCTCTCTCCTTTTACTTAGGTAGTCATTTCTTGCTCTTTTGTAGGTTTGTCGGGCATTTATGTTTTTTCCCCTCCTATACCTTTTCCAGCATTTGTCTCTCCACTCCTTAGCTCTTTTACACCCATTATCGAACCATTTCTCTCTGGCATGAATTACACCTACTTTGGTGACAGGTATGCAGCAATCTACTATCTTCCCATATTTCTCACAAAAGATGTCATACATTTCTTGTACAGATTTGTTGTAAAATAAGGTTCTCCAGTTAATAACTGCAAAAAGCTCATTCATTTTGATGTAATCTCCTTTCGGATAGTTCCTCCTCATGTCCTCAGTGCCTCTACTCTCAGGAAGAATATCTTCAATGATATACTCCATCAACAACACACAGTGGTCACTCTTTCCAATTGGTGGTTCATACTCAATTTTTTCAATATCCAACACATTATCTGTGAACACTAGATCAAGTAGTGATGG
>JAXCGZ010009746.1:62500-65000 GCA_037179515.1 Halocaridina rubra | reverse complement strand
ATGGTAGATACTGTCAACTCAGCAAATTCATTGAGTATGCTGTTAATGTGAAGGATCAGTGATGGAACAGTGGCTCTAACAAACTGTGCTTTAATTATTATATTAATGCCTAAGCTGCTGCTGTTAATAATAATAATAATAATAATTATAATAATAATAATAATAATAATAATAATAATAATAATAATAATAATAACAATAATAATAATAATAATAATAATAATAATAATAATAATAATAATAATAATAATAATAATAATAATAATCTTTGAAAATTCTATTGATCAAAATTGTTTTTCCCAATACGATTTCAGTTGCTTTTAAAATATGTTGTAATACTTTCAAAATCCTCTTTTGACGTCATTCTTGCAGGCGACGTGAAGTATTAAATTGTTGTTGTAATTCTCTGCTTTGGACGACCCAAAAAAAAAAAATCGATTCTTCCTCTGATTTCTAAACTGAAATATTTTAATTTTTATTCGACTGAATCTTTTGCCAACTTCCGAGTAACTGTAATTATTTCCTGTCGTTTTGCCAACCTTAAATTGCGTATTTAGTGATGATGACTTAAAATCAATTGCGTTAAAGCACTTATAAATAACCTTTGTCAGTGTATAAAAGCACATGACCCTTTGACTGACCTGTGCCTCGAACTGCGGAGAAAGTTCTATGATTCGTAGATTGAAAAAATAAATAAATTGAGTTTCAAAACGATTATGAAGCTACTGTTAAATTGCAGGAATAGAGGTAAAATTGCTGCTGTTAAATTGCATGAATAGAGGTAAAATTGCTTCTGTTAAATTGCATGAATAGAGGTAAAATTGCTACTCTTAAATTGCAGAAATAGAGGTAAAATTGCTACTGCTAAATTGCATGAATAGAGGTAAAATTGGTGCTGTTAAATTGCATGAATAGAGGTAAAATTGCTACTGTTAAATTGCATGAATAGAGGTAAAATTGGTGCTGTTAAATTGCATGAATAGAGGTAAAATTGCTATTGTTAAATTGCATGAATAGAGGTAAAATTGCTATTGTTAAATTGCACGAAAAGAGGTAAAATTGCTACTGTTAAATTGCATGACTAGAGGTAAAATTGCTACTGTTAATTCGCATGAATAGAGATAAAATTGCTACTGTTAATTTGCACGAATAGAGATAAAAAAAATTTCATCTCCCGGTGTAACCCTTTTTAGAACAAATATTCTCTTCCATTTTAAGCACTGCTTGGAATCTTTGTCCAATGAAACTATTTCTCTGAGCTGGATTTTTTTTAATATTAATTTATGCGCTAAATTTAATCTATCGAATCTTACAGAAAATACCACCCTGCTTTTGTCCGTCAAGTGCCAGTATGACTATGTAATTGACTAATACCATTCTTAGTTCAATTCTAGTTTAGGACTTACAAATTAAATTACTATACCATCTGGAGGTAATAGATAATGGAATTGTTGAGACCATTTCTTATTTGCTATCACTGATTTATAATAGATCTTGTTCATGGCTTGGATTCGTCTCCACTACACACTTGCAAGCCATTAATGTACATACGTAGGTAGCATACACCCACAGGACTCCGTCATTTAATTTCTTGTTTACAATGATGGCTTGTCAATGGCTCTCGATTCCCTTAAGGGGTGTTTACACGGTCAAACGGTTCGTCGAACGCGGTTCGACGGACAAGTGATTGAAGTGATGTTCGAACGTGTGAACGGGGTATTTGGTTGTCGAACACGTTTGACGAACGTGTTCGACAACCAAACACCCCGTTCACACGTTCGAACATCACTTCAAATACTTGTCTGTCGAACCGTGTTCGACGAACCGTGTGACCGTGTAAAACCCCCTTAAGGCAGGACTTGTGTTGACAGATGTAATAGAACCCCTAATTTAAATGTGAAGAGTGATCTTAACAACCGTTTTTGAAAACTTGTTACCGTGTCTTTTTCTTTCAGAAATTTATGATATACAGCAAATTGGATGATACGTGCTTTGATATTATATATTTCTGTTTCTAACTCTCATATAAGCTAACTTTCCACAAATAGAAACACTTTTTAAGAAACCAGGAGATACATGTATTCCATTTCGAGAACTGAATTGGGAAGATGGCAGTCCTATATTAGGTCATTTTACCCTCAACTGTTTGCTACAATCGCAAAACCATGAAAATATTGCACGAGACATCTGTCAAACATCTCGAAATTACACGTGGAGCAGGTGGGATGTGGGTGCGAACTCGTGAGCTTTATGGCTGATTCTCGTGAATAATCCTCTAATAAATACATGAATAAGTAAATAGAAAAATGAATAAATAAATAAGTAAATAAATAACTAGAGTGAGAGAGAGAAAGACTTGATACTCCGCAGTTCCGGTTTTACGTCACGGACTCCCTTTTCTACCAAGGGCTAGGACGGTTTCCTTCTCGCGAAGGACTTGTTTTGGCAGATGTAATCGTTACCCTGAGTGCATGCCCTTGCTACTCAGACCGTGACGGGG